>JACCGJ010004554.1:0-174257 GCA_013407085.1 Atriophallophorus winterbourni
TGGGAGTCAGGCTGGAAAGATATTCCCATTGGGTAAAAAGCGTTCACGACACATGTAGGCTGATAAGAAATCGCGTGCATGCCACAGAGCAGAGGTAACTACATACGTATGAGAACATCTTGCATATATGTAGAATGGCTTCTGCGAGACTGTCACGTACATTGTTCTATTTACTTAACAAATAAACGAAGCACCGAAAGAATAAAAGTAAAAAATTAACGTTTCCCAAGTCAGCTGAGGACTCGGCGATGAGACATCGCAATGGTTAATTCAGCTTCAGGATACGTAACGAAACCGTGTTCAGTGGCGGTTCTGCACTAAACATCTCAATGGTTTACTCAACCTTGTATGTTGTCAAGTGGATTGACGAGGAAAGCTTGTTATGATGCATGACAGTGAAACCCGTACAGAAATCCGTCGTGCGGATGTCGCTCTACTTGTTCACGAAAGTTGGTTGAAAGCATGTTCCATTCGAGATGTAGGCACCCCATCTCAGTTTGTTTGTGCTTACACGTCTCTATGATCCATAGCTGCCCGTGCCCATCATTAATGATTTTAGTTTTTTCGTGTTTGTACTGCAGTTTAGCATTCAGAAAATGATACCGGTGTAATGCTCTCGCTGATGACGATGAGATAATTAGATGAAAAACAATTGGTAGGCAAAACTACACACCAGCAAAACACTGAAACCAAGAAATCGGGTTGTAATCAGCTGATGAGACGAGCACAAATTCCTCAAGAACTTAAGAAACTCACCTCATATCCAAAGGTAGCGGCCATGACGGTAATGAGAAAGCCAAAGAACACCTCCAATTTTCGTAATCCATACTTATCCAAGAACAGAAAGGTGAACGTGTCAACGATTGTGATCAACGCACCAGCCCACAGAGGAATGTATCCCATACTTAGTAGATTGATCGCAATCGCTGTGCCAATAACTTCCTGTGGACAAAAGCATGATTAATTGTCAAGTTCTATTACGAATATGAAGAAAGATATGCGGGTAAAAGATCTCAACAGCCAATTCAATCGTTTAGACACGAAAATAACCAGCTGGATGACAACAAATCGAGCATGAGCATTTAACACGAGAGAGAGACGCAACCACTACGATCACTTTACAGAAGGAGATGCAAATAATGGTAATCCGGGATGGTTTGGTATGAAAGCACAAGCCTGATCCTGGCAAAATGACGCACAGTCAAGGACTGCATGTGGGCTAAGATACTGTCAGGTTGCCCAGGCTTAAACAGATATAAGAAAATAGAAAAGGGATGAAAAGAAAGATTCCGAACTACACGCAGTGATTCTCAACCAATGAACACTCAGCGCGCAGTTCAAGCCCCATATTTCGAACGACAGTGCAAAGAGGCGTAGAACGTTGATTAACAATTGTATTTTTTTGTTTTCTACAATGCATTTGAGAATGTGCGGTTGCTACAATAACATTCCTGGTGATATTTATTCTCTGGTTAAGAGACATTGGATGCTGGGATGTAGGTAGGTAGGAAAGCACAAGCCTGATCCAGGCAAAGTGCCGCACAGTCACAGACTGAACGTGGGCTAAGATACTGTCAGGGATGTTGTTCGTGGTGATATATGGTATGGTATGAAAGAAAGCACACGGCTGATCCACGCAAAGTACCATACAGTCAGAGACTGCACGTAGGCGAAGATACCGTGAGGTAGCTCAGGTGCATACACCTAGAATGAAACAGGGATTTGATCAAGTGTTGTGAACGAGTAGACTTACACTCAGACTCATACTTACTATTGACGATCGCTTCTCGCTGTTCCTACCCCTTTCTTAAGTCTTCGTCCAAGTGCGGTCAACTTGATAACATACCAACCTACACAAATGTATTATTCCAAAGGTTGTCACAGCCGGGGGTGGTAGTAGGAATGAGCCACCTACTATCTATAAAATGCTCCCACGTGGCGTGCGTCTCAAATAGCCTCTGACAACCAAGTCAACTCCTGGACTGCACGAGTGGCTTTCACAAGCCCGGCGGAACTGCTCTTACTGACAGGAGAAGGGGAGAAGGCGGTTAACTGGCGCCTTAAAACCAGTTTGCTCCGGGCAGATGGAGATCGTCAGCTACTGGCAATCCATCTAGGGTAAGGAAAACCCTGACCCCAAACCCCCACTGCCTCGTGGGTCACCCGATTGCGGGAAAGGATTCGGGAGAAAACCCCGAGGAAAAATCCGGAGAGGAGCCCCGCAGGTAGATAACTGGCGCACAGCGCGTTTATCTGCCAACTCCCTGCTGCCTTGTAGGTTGCACTTGGCTGTGCAAAGGCTAGAGAGGTGTACTCGAACAAACACCGGGTGGTGCTGGGGACATCACTTGTACACTACCCCCAAGAAACTTCATGATGATGTCTCAATGGGTCTGCGTACCGTCTACGGAGTTCGCAGGTGGGAACGAGACTGGATCACGATCGGCAACGATCTCGCCTCCGATCGACGTGCGTGGGCTGGTGCGATCCGAGACATCAATGAAGCCGGCTAATCCACCCGTGGAGCCAGCCGCACAAAAGTAAAAAGTAAAGTAGGAAGTATTATTCATCCATGGGCACAACTATCTAACCTCTATTAAAGTTCATGTTTGATGCATGTAAAAGTTCATTTGAACCAGTGAAAGGTTTTCCAGGTGAAAACCCTAAAAAAGGAGGCTGTCAAACGAAGTATAACATAATTATTTGAGATGTGGCGAAGATGCAAACACGCGAACACATACCTGCATATCCGAACCGATGATGGCCACCTCGACCATGAGCCAGAGTAGGAGACGCGCAGGACGCGGATATTGTTCGTAGCACACCTCGGCCAAGTGTCGACCGCTCACTATACCCAAACGGGCCGCAAGGCGTTGCATAAATAAGCCGACCATGGTGGCCATGAAAAGAAGCCAAAGGAGCTAATGGACGTGCACACATTAAAATACACGTTTTAGCATCAAACGTTTTAACCGGGAAACATAAAAGTGCATCGTTGTTTATAATGAACTATAAAAATAGCGCGACAACCTGGATATGAGTTCTCTTCTAACATAGCCAGTGAATCGCTGGACGGTGAAAACACACAGCAGGCTATTTGAATGAAAAGCGTAGCGTTATTTTCATCTGTACGGATGTACGTATAAAGTCACAAGTCTAGATCTAGTCAATGTCGGGTGGTTGGGTAAACAATGTTGGGATGATATCAGGTTATCCCGGTAAACAGAGAAATAGAATCAGCTGTGGGGTGAGGGCGTTAAGGAAACAATGAACACTTTAAAAGAATGTATGTTTGGATCGAAACAAAGTGCCGCACATGACTTACTCGATATTTGGCAATAGCACCGCTTTGTAAGTCAGACTCGATATTTCCCGGGTCCAAATACGCAATGCTCATAAGAAAACCAGGACCGGTAAATGCCCATAGCTTCCGAAAACTGAATTTGGTGGATGCTGGAGACTAATAAGATGAGGCAGGTAAAATAGAAGCCATGAGAAATCACGTTGTTAGGCGAATATGAAGCGCGGTTGATGTTCTCTAAAATGGATATATGAAACCAAATATCTGACAAAGCATCGCACGAATATCAATTGCGCATGAAGTGATATTCAATCTCAGGAAACTGAACAATTTAAAACCCGCTGGGGGTGGTACGCATATAGGAAATCACAAGTTTGGATCCAGACAAAGTGCCGCACGGCCACATATGTGTTGCTAGCCTTTTTCGGTCGATGTCGATCATGAATGTACATCGCAATCGCTTGTCGGTTGCATGCTTCACAACATTACAGAAAACTAAAAAGTCCGATACGGAAAGAACAATCTCTCCCGCAGAGCCCACAGCGATCGGTAGTACTCGGCAGGTGGTTGCATGCTGATCTACGTCCAACCACACATCCGTCTATTCCAGAGACACTCAAATCTGGAGAAATGCTGTATGTATGAAATCATAAGCCTGGTTCAGGCAAAGTGTCGTGCACTCACAGACTACACGTACTGTCAGGTTGCAAGACCAGGTAAATGCTAGTAATTCTGGACGTGATTTTTTGTCTATTCCAACCCCAGCAATCACCAAACTTCCAAACTACTTGAACTATTCAACATGATCGAGAACAACATTATTTAAGCCAAAATACTGCAGGTTCCCTCGCCAGTCCCGAAAGAACATAATTCGAAACCTCCACGCTATAAGATATCAAGCCTGAGATAAATATTGAGTATTCAACCAGTAAAGCAATATTATCAACATAATTCAGGTCCGTAGCACGTCCACCAGGAAGAAGCTCGACACCATCTGTGGATAAACTACTAAGAGCAAAGGTAAACAAACTCGGGGAGACTGGACAGCCTTCTTTTACAAATGTAGTGTTGAATGGCGGTGAAAGGCTAGATACAACCAAACCAAAATGTGTCAGATTGATGAGAAATGTATGTATGTATGAAATCACAAGTCTGATACGGGCAAAGCGTCACACAGTCATAGAGAAAATGCCCATGCTATGGTATGGTATGAAAGCACAAGCATGATTCAGGCAAAGTGCCGCACAGTCAGAGACTGCATGTGGGCGATACTACTGTCAGGTTGCCCAAGCCTAGACAGATATGAGAAATCGAGAATAAAGATGGTAGTGAGACTCCAGCGTGTTTCAGCATGCAGCTCACTACTAGTGGCCAATCAATTTAGCACGGTGTTAGCCGCACAGCACAGAAGTACTGCACGATTGCACATCCATTCAGGAGAGGTTGCCCAAGCCAAGACAGATGAAAAAGAAAAATGGCAATGACAGTGAAACTCCGGCGTGTATTCGCCTGCAGCTCAATACCAGTGGCAAATCAATGTAGCACGGTTAGCTGCACAGAATATGATTTTTGCACGATTGCACATTACGAGCCATAGTAAACAATCTGATACAGATATGTTGCCGTTCAATAGATATGCACCATAGTAAGCAGTAACAGGAAATGTCATAAAGTTTATGTAAAGTTTACGTTTACATAGCGAAATCGTATTGTTTTCCACAATGCTAGGATGGTATTTCGTAAGAAAGCATCTAATAATAGGACCGCATAAACCTATGAGAAATAGCGCCTTGGACTAACCACGGTATCGGGAAAATCGACCGGTATTTTTTCATCAAAATCATCCAGATGTTCGCGGGGACGCCGACAACGTCGATTGTGATTTAACACGTCTCCAGACGAACTTTGTAGCAGCGGTGTAGTTCCATCAGCTTCGTCACCTAAAAATCGAACACTAGCAAAATGCACACATACCAGAATATACCGACATCATTACGATCCTTGCGTTCAAGAATATTACTAGAAAACGGTGACGATCATCTGCAAAAATCCGTGACTTGTAAATGCAAGTAGCAAAAACTTAACCAATTAATTTACAAATGCATACGATTTAAAAAGGGTAGCTTGAAACACAAAATCCGGGATAAACATGTGTGAAAGGCATCCGTCAACACACTTGATACAAAATGTTTTTTAATCACTATCTATAAAGCGCATTTTCCATCACATAAAGATAGGCGAATCAAATCAGGTTTAGTTTCATAATCGCATAGATAATAAGTGATTTTAACATTATTTACTCACATCCTACTTGTCTTCTCCTCAAAACTGTTTTAAATGGTTCTGAATCCATAATTTCTGAAATTAAAAAAACTGGAGTCAGGCTTGCGTCCTTCAATGTCCGTAACGTACGACAACCAGATCAATCTGGACTAGACCGCTCTTTAGAGACACTAGGTATCGACATATGTTGTCTATCGGAAACACGTCTTTGCAACATTGATTCAGTAACTCAACTAAGTTCTCCTATGCCTCATGTATGGGAGTAGGCTTTACTTACGTGTTCTAGTGATCTCGTTGCTTCCTCTTCTGCCTTAGATGGAGTAGGAGATGTTCTTAACCAAAAGGCAGAAACCTCCCTTCTGTGCTCCGATGCTAGAGGATTAAAGCATTTCAAAAAGGCTTTTTTCTTTCATTCGCTGAACTTCCCGCTATCCTGCGCGATTCGCCTACTCTTTCAGCTCAGTAACTCCTCGTTAGAAATCTACGCTGAGATAGCAGAGACCCGGGAGGTGAAGCGGCTTTCACGGACTGTAGTCCTCCTGCCGTCTATTCAGAAGAAGAAGATATTACGATAAACGATATAGTGGTGCTTGCCGGCGATTATAATATCGTGATTAGTATATCAGAGGAATTATTTCAAATATTTTCGCCAGATAGCTGGAACAGGATTCTTTAAACCTCAATAAAGCCTTTACGTATGCAAGAACTCTTGAAGCTGCAGAGACCCAGTCGCTGTCTTAGACAAACGAATGTGCAATTCTGCACGGATGTGCAATCGTACAGTACTTATGTGCTGTGCGGCTAACACCGTGCTAAATTGATTGGCCATCGGTGGTGAGCTGTACGCTGAAACAGGCTGGAGTTTCACTATCATTTCTACTTTCTTTCTCATATCTGTCTAGGCCTGGGCAACCTGACAGTATCTTAGCCCACGTGCAGTCTCCGAATGTACAACACTTTGCCTGGATCAGGCTTGTGCTTTCATACATACTTCATACTTAGACAAACTCATGTTCCAACTAACGAAATATGTACTCTACAGTGAAATGCTATGGGTTATTCCACTTCATTCGGCGCCCACAACTTAGCAGCTGCCACTCTGAAATGTAATTTTTATTATTTGTTTGTTTTGCTACTTTTGTGTTATGAATAATGCTGAAAGCTCCGATAGTCTGAACATCAAAAGACGAAGGTCTGAGAATTAAGCTTTAATCTAGCAATTGTGGTACGCAATCTGGAATAGAAAATGATAACGGTAGGAAATGAAATCGGAATACAGTAGGTAATAAGAAGAGGGACAGCGAAACATCATTACATTCTTCCCGATCGAAAAAGTATGTGAAACATTTCCACCGGTAAGAGGTTCACACTTCGCGATTACCCAGACAATACGGCCTTGTTCGGGGACCCACTCATCACGTCGGTTTGGCTAGACAACGTGGATCCAACCCGAAAGCTGAATGTCCTACCTTTAAGCAATGCTTTTATCCAAGCAAGTAGACTACCGTGTATGCCTTTTGCGGTTAGCTTAATCTCCAGAAGGCGTGAACTCACGGAATCAAAAGCCTTGCTAAAATCTAAGTATAGGGCTTCGACTTGCTTTCATTCGTCCAGCATTTTAGTTGCAGTATCGAGACTTGTGTGCGACTATCTCCTCCTAGAGGATGAGTCGGCTTCAATGAAGATTCTTGGGAATTTGGGTACAAAGCGGCGTCTCCAGCTTAACTCGGCGTTTGTTCGAGTCAGCTTCTCTAGCCTTTGCACATCCAAGTGCGACCTGCAAGGTAGCAGGGAGTTGCCAGAAAGAGGTGGTGTGCATCAACTAACCGTCTACCAGACTCCGTTCCAGGTTTTTCTCCCAAAGCCTTTCCCGCGATCGGGTATCCCGCGAAGCGGAGGTTTAAAATCAGGGTTTCCTTCCCTTAGATGAAATCGCTTCCAGGCTAACGAGCTCCATCTGCCAGAAGCAAACTGGTTTTCAGGCTTCAGTCAATCGCCCTCGCTTCTTCTCCTGTTGGTAGAAGCAGTTCTGTCGGGTTCGGGGAGCCACTCGTGCAGGCCAGAAACTGAACTTGGTTGTCAGGCTATTTGAGACGCGCGCCACGTAGGAGCATTTTATAAACAGTGGGAGCTCATCCCCACTGCCACCCCCGGCTAATACAACATTTGGAACCAAAGTTGGAGATACCGGTTAAGCAGGCAGGATCTACCCTTAAGAAATCCATGTTGAGTTACACTCAACCGAGAATGTCGACTAAGATGCTGACAGATTTTGTCACGCAATAGTTTTTCTAGTACTAATGAGACGATGCTAGTCAAACTGACAGGTCTATAGTTCCCAACAGTTGACCTGCAACCACCGTTGTGTATTGGCACGACTATGGCGTCTTTCCACTTACTGGGAACCACTCCCAGTCGCAGGGATGAATAAAAGAGCTGGCAAAACGGTTCGGTAAGCACTGAGACAAGATTTTTAAGCATGCTCGGTGCTGTTATTATTATTATATTATATTTGCACAATCTGATACAGATATAGTGCCGTTCAACATAAACAATGAAATGTACAAAGCGAGAAGGGGGTACAAAGCGCTGTCATCGGCATCGTTGAACGTAGGCATGATACTACCCGGTGCTGTTGCCCCTCTGCAAGGCAATAGTTAGGCCACATTTAGAGTACTGTATCCAGGCTTGGAAGCCGTATTACCAGAAGGATATAGTGCAGCTATAAAAGGTACAGAAGCTGGCCGCTGCAATGACCCAGGATTTAGCATACACCAACTATGAAAATCGTCTATTAGCATAAGGACTTTTCTCGCTTAGGAGGAGGCAACTTAGGGGGATCTTATAGAGACCTTTAAGGTTGTCAAAGGATTAAGTTGTCTCAAATTCGATGAGTTCTTCCGGTTCACTCCTTTGGTTGGTACACGAGGGCACAGTTTTAAGCTAAGTAAACAGCACACCAGGCTGCAATCCAGAACGCACTTCTTTAGCATCCGTGTAGTGAACGCGTGGAACTCACTTCCCGCATAACCTGAAGGTAAGGTAGGGGTTCTCTTCACTAGCACGGTGAAAGGTCCTCTATTCAGGAAACAATGCAATAATATGCGTGAACAATGTATGATTTATGAAATCACTAGCCTAGACGTTCAAAGTGAAGCACAGTCTATGGTGTTTTCATTATTGTATATTTTATTACAATAATCCTGCATATTTCATTATTGTTTTGTTTTAATGATACATGTAAATATGTACACAATTTGAATATACGATTCACGCTGCTAACGTGTTCTGCTTTGGGACAAGTATATCGTGTGTGACTGCCTGGGATTTGTATGCTGTTATTCGTTGCGAACTGTGTTCCGGTTTATTGCGTTCAATAACCAGAGACGTACTTTGTTAGTGGTGAAATCTCCGTTGGATCAACCGCTACAAATTGGTGAGCCCCGAACATTTTTCTTTTTGAAATTTTCGTTCTTACCATATACTCCCAGTTATTTTGATTTTGCTGTCATATATATTTTTCATTTACTAAATGGATTCTAAATCAGCATTTTCTAATACCCCATCTGAGGACATTTCTACCGACACTATGTCGCACTTTAGTCTTCCCTGTTTTGGTATGAACGACCCTCGAAGCAGATCGAAGCACTTTTCGAGTCTTACCACGTAAACACTCAACGATCCCAGTACAATCGTGTAGTTGGTATGTTGCCATCGTCAGTCGCAAAGGAGGTTGCTGATTTAATTTACAACCGCCCTGCTGATAATCCATACGATGCACTTAAACATGCCATTATCTCACGTACTTCATCTACTGACGAGCAAAAGCTACGGAAACTTTTGTCCGGCTTAGAAATGGGTGATCACACTCCCTCACAACACCTGCGACACATGCTTCAATTACAAGCAGACAAGCCTGTTGATGACAACATCATTCGTGAATTATGGCAGCAGAGTCTCACAGTCGACGTCCGTAAAGTGTTAGCCATTATGGATAAGACTACCAGTCTCCAGCACTTGGCACGCATTGCAGACGAAGTTTACGATATCTCGCACAGCGTTACCTTGTCTCACGTCAGACACACCACTGACACGCATAAAAGCATTCCTGTCCAGAATGATTTTGAAGAGTTAAAATCGATGTTCGATTCCTTGTCATTGCAAGTACAGAACATCGCACAATCTCGTAGTAACTCACGAAATCATCATCCTCGTCAGCCCAAGAAAAGATCTACTAGTCATTCTAACGGACCGCGAAGCCAGACAGTAGACGCAGCAGCTCTGTCTAGCACCCTTCAAAGCCGACTTTTCTACGTTAACGACCGGGCCACTAAAATGCGATTCCTCATCGACACTGGTGCTGAGATTAGCGTTATCCCACCATCCACTAAGGAACGCAAGAGCCTTTCGTCAATGACGTTGCAGGCGGCAAACGGCACGAAAATTTCCACTTTCGGTCAAAGATCACTTTCTGTCGAATTGGGTCTACGACGCGACTTTCGATGGATTTTCACGCTGGCTGATGTCAAAGTACCGATTCTGGGAGCAGATTTCCTCTCACATTTTGATCTTTCAGTCAATATAGCTAAACGAAAGCTTATTGATAATTTGACAAAGATTAACTCCTTTGGTAATTCCTGCGATTCCCCTATTCAAACCATTCGTGTACTCACCCCTGACATCCCATCTGCGTTCAGTGACTTACTGAAAGAATTTTCGGAAGTTTTCAAACCCTGTACACAAGCTGCGGTCGTTAAACATAACGTTAAACACCACATTGTGACCCGTGGTCCTCCAGTGTTTAGCAAGCCCCGTCGTTTGGCTCCAAACAAGTTCGATGTAGCGAAACGTGAGTTTGAACATATGCTCGAACTGGGAATTATCCGGCCATCCAAATCGCCTTATGCAAGCCCCCTTCACATGGTGGAGAAAAATAAATCTGATGCTTGGCGACCATGCGGTGATTACCGTTCCCTTAACAGAGTTACTGTTCCCGATCGTTACCCCATTCCCCATATTCATGACTTTGCACTTTCATTACACGGAAAGACAGTGTTTTCTAAACTAGATTTGGTGCGTGCTTATCACCAGATACCTGTCGCCGACGAAGATATCCCTAAAACAGCTATTACCACACCTTTTGGTCTTTTCGAATTTTTAAAAATGCCCTTTGGTTTACGCAATGCTGCTCAAACCTTCCAGAGATTTATGGACCAAGTTTTCCAGGGATTATCTTTTGTGCATGTCTACATTGATGACGTCCTGATCGCCAGTTCTTCTCAACAGGAACATGCAGAACATCTGCATGCTGTTTTTCAGCGACTTTCACAATTCGGCGTTGTGGTTAACCCAGATAAATGCCTTTTTGCTGTCGCTTCCCTCGAAATCTTAGGACATCATGTCGATCAAAACGGAATTCGCCCTGTGCTTGATAAAATTTCGTCCATCAATGATTATCCATGTCCCACCTCGCTTCGACAGTTACGTCGATTTCTCGGGTTAGTTAACTATTACAGAAGATTTATTCCAAACTGTGCTAACATCGCTCAACCGATGACTGATTTGTTACGCGGAACGGAACGACAATTTAAAATGAATGCAGATGCTGCTGAATCGTTTCAACAATTGAAATCTGCACTGAAAGAAGCATCTACCTTATCCTACATGTCCAGGAATCCCAACGCTTCACTTTCACTTGCCACCGATGCATCACAAGCAGCAGTCGGCGCTGTCCTGCAGCAAAGTATTGACGGTGTTACTAAACCGCTTGCATTCTTTTCTCGTCGTCTACAACCCGCCCAAACCCGCTATAGTACATTTGGTCGCGAATTGTTAGCTATATATTATGCTGTTCGTCATTTTAGACATTTGCTCGAAGGTCGCGATTTCATTGTTTGGACCGACCACAAACCTCTCACTTTTGCGTTGTCCGCCACAGCTGATAGATATTCACCACGTGAGATACGTCACCTTGACTATATTTCTCAATTTACGAGTGACATTCGCTATCTATCTGCTTCGTCGAACACAGTTGCCGATGCATTTTCTCGCATGCAACTCACAGCACTCAGTCGATCGAACTTCGATCTCACGCAGCTAGCAGAGGCTCAGCAACATGACAGTGACATGCAGCACTACCAATCTTCGTCATCCCTTCGAGTCCAACGTATTCCCATTCCCAACTCCAGTTTGACTGTTTTGTGTGATTTTTCCAACGAACATCCCCGTCCTTTAGTACCGAAATTACTTAGGAAATCCATTTTTGAACATTTTCATTCCCTTTCTCATCCCGGCATTCGTGCTACTCGTAAGTTGATCACTGATCGATTTGTTTGGCCGAACATGCATGCGGATATTCAAAATTGGACAAAAGCCTGTCTCCAGTGCCAACGCAGTAAAGTTCAACGCCATACTCTTAGTGCTCCAGGATCTTTTCCTCCACCAAGCCAACGTTTTCAGCACGTTCATCTCGACATTGTCGGTCCTCTGGCTATCTCTAATGGTTTCACCCACATTTTAACTTGTGTTGACCGTTTCAGCCGCTGGCCTATAGCCGTTCCCATTACCGGTATTACAGCTGAGACCGTAGCGAAAAACTTTCTACAATACTGGATAAGTAATTACGGTGTTCCATCTACTATTACTACTGATCGTGGATCACAGTTCCAATCTACCCTTTTTCGTGAGTTGACTATACTCCTCGGCTCTAACCACATCAAAACGACAGCCTATCATCCTTGCGCGAACGGACTTGTTGAACGGTTCCATCGACAGCTGAAAGCAGCATTGATGTCACATGGTAATACTGAAAACTGGGCAGAGAACCTGCCAGTGATCCTTCTTGGTATACGTGCTACCGTCAAAGAAGATCTCGGATGTTCTGCAGCAGAGTTAGTTTACGGCACACCACTCCGTCTCCCAGGTGAATTGATCGCATCCCCTGACGTTGCAGCTGACATTACTATTCCCCACTATGTCAATCGCTTACGCTCCTTCATGCGTCAATTACGTGCCACCCCCACTCGCCCATACACCCGTAACGTTTATGTACCAAGTGACTTGCATTCCTGCTCATTTGTTTTTGTTCGAACTGATCATACGCGCAAACCCCTGCAAGCGCCATACACCGGTCCCTTCAAAGTTGTTAGCCGCTGTGACAAATACTTCGTCATCGAACGAAATGGTTCTCAAGATACTGTTGCAATTGATCGATTGAAAGCAGCTTTTATCGAACCAGTCTGCGACGAAACACCGCCTCCAGACGTTCACACCCCAAGTGGTACCCCGGATGTTGACCTTTTCCCTTCAACCCCACCCACTTCTCAGTCGACCCAATCAACCCAACCATGTAAACTCTCTCTTCCATCATCTGACTCACCCTCTCCAATTCACAAAACTCGATCAGGCCGGAGAGTCAGGTGGCCTGCAAACCTTGCAGACTACGCTGATTAACTATGTTTTCGTTTCGAGCGTTTCACTCTCTTCTAACGCTCTAGGGAGGGAGTATTATGGTGTTTTCATTATTGTATATTTTATTACAATAACCCTGCATATTTCATTATTGTTTTGTTTTAATGATACATGTAAATATGTACACAATTTGAATATACGATTCACGCTGCTAACGTGTTCTGCTTTGGGACAAGTATATCGCGTGTGACTGCCTGGGATTTGTATGCTGTTATTCGTTGCGAACTGTGTTCCGGTTTATTGCGTTCAATAACCAGAGACGTACTTTGTTAGTGGTGAAATCTCCGTTGGATCAACCGCTACAAGTCATAGACTCTATGTGGGCTAAGATGCTGTCAGGTTGCCCAGGCCTAGACTCTTAGCCCGCACATTGTCTAATAAAGAAACTTATAAAAAACAAAAAAACGTATTGTTACATTTTTTATCTCATATCGGTCTAGGCCTGGGCAACCTGACAACATCTTAGCCCACATAGAGTCTATGACTGTGCTTCACTTTGAACGTCTAGGCTAGTGATTTTATAAATCATACATTGTTCACGCATATTATTGGGCTAAGAGTATTTACACAAACGGTGTAGTTTGTGTGAATGAATAATTTTAGCCAATCAATAAGGTTATTGTCACAAACGTTGTGACCTCTGATTGGTTGATTATTTGACTGGCTAAAATTATTCTCAATAATGTTGTGACATCTGATTGGTCGGTTATTTGATTGGCTAAAATTATTCATTCTGGGTCAAATAAAACTCCTCGCAAGTGATCAGGGATCACTTTGGTAATAATGAGCGCTAACGATATCACTGAGCTTTTTCAGCATACTATTGGTAACCGGTTGTTCGAAAGTCTCGAGGAATTGAACCACATGCTGGCAGAATTCACTCGAGTTTCCGGAACCCACTATTCCAAACGATCTTCGAAAAGAAATTCAGCGGGCGAGCTGACATTCATGAAATATGAGTGTCAACGAAAAGGATCCGTACAGAGGCCTACACTTGGAATTCGTCGTCGAACTTCCACCGCAACCAATTGCGAAGCTTTTTTCAACATTGGTCGCCATGGCGTGCAATTTCGGATTACTACTAGTAACATGGTCCATAACCATGAATTAGTAACTGGTGAAGCCGGATCGTGGCACTCCCGAAACAGACGACTCACTCTTTCGGAACTGCATGCCATTCAGCCGTTGCTTGAAAGCGGGGCCCCGTCGTACAATATTCGGTATTATGTGAAGGCTCGGTTCCAGAAGAATCTTACTGGCTGCGATGTTGTGAATATGCGTCGTCGAGTTCTGGCAGGACGAAACAATCCCGGTAATAGTTGTTGAAATGCAATTAAAATGAAATATTAATTAGTGAATATACTTAAAATAATCCATTTTCATAGCCTATATTCGTCGCATGGAAGCTGAACTGAACGTCGATGGAAAGGCAAGGGTACTGCTGGACGAAACAGACAGTATGAC
Organism: Atriophallophorus winterbourni; assembly: GCA_013407085.1. Lineage (NCBI taxonomy): Eukaryota > Metazoa > Platyhelminthes > Trematoda > Plagiorchiida > Microphallidae > Atriophallophorus > Atriophallophorus winterbourni. The sequence goes on from JACCGJ010004554.1 coordinate 14,519, forward strand.
GCATTTCGTGTTCTGTACAAAGGAGATGCTAAGTTTGCTTAATCGTTTTTCCGATTTTATTCTCATCGATGGTACCTTCCGTACCAATCGTGAGAAATATTTCCTTTATCAATTGATGATCGTGGATGGCTGCCGGAAGAGTCTTCCTGTAGCAATAGGTTTTCTGTGGCGGGAGACAGCAGAGGATATCCGGACGTTCCTACTTACCTTTGTTGAATTCGTCGGTGATAGGGACGCCGTTCGTATTATTATGTCCGATGGAGCCCCTGCGATAGCGAATGCAGTTGAAGACGTTTTTCCCAACGCTTCACATTTGCTTTGCCGAGTGCACATTATTCGGAATGTCACTCGTCGTAACCCCCAGAGGGAAGCTCTTAAATGGGTGTACGTAGCAATTAGTACCAGGAGTTTATGGCGATACGCCTTTGCGTTAATCAATGTGCAAAGAGCGGATCCCGTGTTCTTTTCATACTTCAAAGGGCGAAACTGTGGCAGCTCCCGTAAGTGGGCAAATGCTCGTTGTCCTAAGGTATATACTTACTGTGAAAAATAATTGTGAGTCCAAACCAAAGGATCCATGCAGACTCGCATATATCCGGGGTTTCACCAACTGCGAAACCGTTCTCGTCAATGTTATTCAGAATTTACTCTGCACACTCGATTCAAGCTGAGGTTTAAGCACCCAAGACCTTCGTCATATTTTCGCGTCAATCCTAACTGCTCTCTGTTTGCAAAAGTATAAGATATCAATGAATTCGAACGCGGCGCCAAATTGCGATCACGTTGCTTCCACACAATCACCCGCGTTTTTCCCGTGTGGCTCGTGGCCTTCTGGATCTCAATCTACGGAATTATCTCCGGAAATCAGCCCTCCACTTTCATGTCCAAGTTCCAATGAAACAAACAAATACCTTGTCAATATTCCAAACGACTTCGCATGCCCTATTTTTACCGAATCATCTCATCTCGCTGATACTTCCATCTCATTTTCCAGTGATTCTGCTAACCCAGTGTGGCGTCCTTGGTAACATTAACAGTCGAGTGTTTTCATCATTCAGATTTCTGAACTAAAAAAATATTCATTTCTACGCTTTTTATCGTTTATCGTACCGTTCTGGTATCTAGATGAAGGACACGTATTATGGTTCTCACATCCCATCCCCTAAGGGATGGTCATCCATAAGCGCCTTGAGTCATTGCCCAGAAATCACTATGTGATTATGTGTTTGAACATCGTGGTTCGTTGTACGAACCCTATGCAACAGTGGCATTTAATTATAACCTTGTTCATCATTTATCCACTGTTTCAAGGCTCACTGAATCTAATCTTACTGTCTTCACCTGATGACGGCAAACAGTCAGAAACCGGTAGTGGAGTGTAATTTCGTGGGATGTGAGCAACACATCACTTTGGTCATCCATAATCACCTTGAGTGCTTGACCACGTGTCACTATGTGTTTCTGTGTGTGAACATCGTGGTTCTTTGTAAGAACCCTATATAACAGTGGCATACAAGTTTGTTTGACACTATCTTACGTTATGAAACTGCCTCTGGATGAGCCTGAATAATGATGAAACTCTAGTAAGTCCAGTGCTACCATAGTAGGCTGTTTTGGTCAACCCTGTAGATGTTTCGAAGAACCTAGTATCAATGCAGAGTCGCGAAAATAAAGATAATCCTCCTGAACTTGCGCTTTAATTATTTCTGAATTTCGAATCACCATATCTTGAGGTATTCGCTTTTTTGGTGAATCTGGTGACCTTACTTGATTATTTAGCCTTTGGGGGCATAGACCATTGAAAGTTTTCAATTCGCATCATCATGTACTGAACTCGCTAGTTGCTCTCATGCCTGGTCACCATTCTTCATAATATTTTGGGCAATTTACGCTTATTTTTTCATTTACCTTTCAATGATTTTCACGTAAACGCCTTTTTATCAAAGCTTTGGGTGGACTAGCAAGTCTTCAATGTTAGTTTGCCTGATGCATATGTCTTTGTTCTTTATGGTCGTTCAACGGATTGCCAGCAGACGGGTGAGGCACATTTACGAATAACCGAAACGGTTGCAGGTTATCATTCCAGCTTCCATGTTTCTAAGGCGGTTACACTTGACCAAGCCGTTGAATGCTGCTGCTGACTTACTTAGCGAAATTTTACTGTGGAATTGTTATGAAACTCAATCACCATAGGCATTTGTAGAACAAGTGCCTGTCGTTTTAGTGTTGATAGCACGTGTACGTTGTCATTTAACAGCAACCAATGTTCGAGCTTCCTGGTCAACAGAACCAACGCGAAGAGTCCAATTATACTGGATAAGCCTGCGGATTTCGCCTACCAGTTTACAGCAAGCCAATACACTTGACCTGCGTGTGAACATAGCCGAATCAGGTCAATGGGTGGCCATACCTCGTTGTTGTCAAGGCTTTTCCTTACTGTTTGCAGTGTGCTTATGACCTCTTACGATCAGATTTCATCATATTCTCAGAGAGGTGTAGGGAATGGTTAAGCGTCAAATTACAATGTTGGAGATTCATTGAGCACAAGGTTAGCTGCACCCATGTCGCATGCACAAGTATTTTTTATACCTATATGCGGGTGTTAAGAGTCTTCCAGAAACAATTGTCGTCGTTAAATTGAACGTCTCGTGGGTGAACCGTGAACTAGTTGACTTGTAGCAGACTAGCTTCTATTGCACATACATTTCATTTCACTTATCTTTTGCTAGACTGCTATAGACTCTCCGAACGATCTACGTGTTCGTTGGTGGAAAGGTGATGGTGGTGGTTGATAATAGTTAATCATAAATAGGATCTTTATGTGTAGGCAGTTAACTCTCAATGAAAGTCAACATTATAAAAAACGATCGTTTCACAGGAATCACATATGCGTAGTTGTGATTTGTCTAACACGAATTAACTATTATTTCAATGCACTCGATACTTCCTTATCAACGGCTGTTAGCTCTGTATTCTCCTTTTTAAACTCATATATCATGATATTTCACAGATAGATTAAGTATAGCATATTGCGTTATTAGACCGTACAACAAAGTAGATACTCATGCATATAATTTACTAATCCTGCCATTCAAACGAGCTTTGCTATAGACAACCCGAATTTTTAGTTTAACTTTCTTGGCGATCAGGCCGGTGTACTTTTGATTTGTAAGTAATCGCACCAAATAAATTTGTTTTTTCTAATATACACAAACCATAAAAACTTTAGCGTTCGTTCATTGACATCTGATTGGTCGGTTATTTCATTGGCTAAACTTATTCTGAATGATTTTGTGACAATTTCGTCAGCTTTGATTGGTCAGTTATTTGATTGGCTAAAATTATTCATTCACACAAACTACACCGTTTGTGTAACTACTCTTAGCCGTCACTAAAGGACCTCGAAATGTTGCTAAAGCTCGCAGGTTACCGCCTAAAAAGCTGAAAGCAGAAAAACGCGAATTTGGCCCCACACTGAGACAGACTGGCAAAAGGATACTTGACAATCGCACTACCGGCGAAGCTGAACCAGCACCTTACCACTCAAGACCGAAGCAACACGTTCAGCTACGCAAAGGTAATAAAGACAAAGCTAGCATCGATCGCTTCAAACCCGCTTACGTCGACCCCACCCACACAGCCTATGACGACCATGGATGTTACATCCAATCGACCATCACCCATCCTGTCTACTCTTTCATCCCGTCAAACACGTACCGGCCGCAGAGTGAGGTTCTCGGCAAGACTGGTTGCATACATGCCCTAAACGGTGTATCGAGCGTTCATCCGTCGACTCACGCTCTAGGGGGGAGTTCTGTAGCAACCTGAAATTTCACTTTCTTCCCAATTGTATTTTCGTTTCCCTCGATGCTTGCTGTAATCAACAATTTTTACATACTTATCTTTGTATCATTTTCATCCAGTAACTTAGAAATTATCGTTTTGTTCCGATAATCGATATTGCCATATCGATCTATCGATTTCTTCTTGTCCGATTCACTCATAGACTATTGATCTCCCGTTTCGTTAAATGAGTTGTCGTTACTCATACTTTTCAACGCATTCTGTAAATAATCATTAATTAACAATACACTTTCCTCCACGCGCGTTCGTCTTCTGCCTTGTTCGCTGGTGCTGTATTGCTGCGTGTTTGTGAATCACGACGATTAACAGCAAAATTGACGTGTCGCCACATCTTTCAGCTTCGCCAATTGTAATTGCCGATCAACGCGACGCAACGGAGTTCGGAGCTGGAAATATTTTTGTGTGTGGATATTTGCTTTGGACAATGAATTTTCACTCACCGTGAGTTCGTTCCTTTGTCCATTTTTACTGTAACATTTTCCTGTTATATTTCTTGCATTTATCCACCACAAGGTCCTTGCGTCTTGCCTCAGGTTTTACCTGTCTGACACTCAACCATCCTAGACGCAAGGCGCTGGACCCTTTCGAGACATGCGATATCTTTTTTTAATACGGTGCCCAGGATTGAACGTAGTATTCCAAGTGAGGATGCGCGACTACTTTGTATAAGGGAATGAATATTGAAGATTTCCGGCATGACAACGCTGAGCACAGTCTGAATAATTCTATGCGAGCCTTGTTTGCAGCTTTAGCACATTGAGTAGCCCACTTAAAATCTCCTGTTATAGTAATATCGAGATCCTTCACTTTCTGAGCAGCAGCTACTCTGATAGTTCCTTCGCCGACTTCTAGTTGGGTTGTCGCCAAATCAGTCGTCAGAACACAGCTCTTCCCCAAATTTAGTGGCAAGTCCCATGTTTTTGTCCACTCGATTACTTTTTCTAAATCAGAGATAAGCGTATCCCTACTGTTCGTTCCTATTATCTTAACGTCAACAACTAACAGGAAGCAACGTGAACTCAAGGAGGCTACCAGGTCGTTTGCGAAAATAAGAAAAAGTAATGGACCAAGCACGGAGTATTAAGGCACTCCACTGAGTATCACTGATTCCTCCGAGCACACCCTGCAATTCTAACACAGTTAGTGCGATTAGTCAAGATAGCATATTTTGACTACTCTCCCTTCATCGAGCCGTAATGTCACTTCATCAAGAGAGCTCAGGAGATTGGTTAGGCAGTACCTTCCTTTCCAGAATCCGTGCTGGGCATCGGATAGTAAGGAATTGGCTACCGAATGTTTACATATCTGGTGTTGAATGACTTTTTCCAAGCACTTGCAAAGAATGCTAGTCAGGCTTACTTGTCTATAGTTGCGCACATCCGAAGTGGGAACCTTTTTGTATATGGCTAAAACCACCGCTCGCTTCCAATCATGCAGTATATACCCTGGATTAAGCTATCTGCAAAAAGATTGCTGATTGCAAATCTAACTATATTCGCGACCGGTTAAAGAATAACCGGATGTATATCGTCGGGGCCAGCCTACTTAGTTTTATCCAGGTGCGACAGAACTGTAGTGATCATTTTCTGATTAACCTCCAAAGAGCTGAAGAGAGGTGCTCTGCACCCGTGAGTTTCTGAACGGTTACCTGAATCGCGTCGATGAACACTGCAGAAGAATGAATGCAAAACATCGGATATTTCCTGTGCAGTCAAGGCCGAGTTGCCATCGTTTAGCACTAACGTACCTATTTATTCTCTTAAAGATCGTTTGGACTAAACATAGCCATAAAAAGCTTTCAAATTAATCTTTTCTTTTTTGGTAAGTCTGGCTTCGAAGTCCATTTTAGCTTTCTTTTGCAGCGCAACAGCTGAATTTCTGGTCTAGGTTCTAATTCGTCCGGTTTCCAACTTATATTCATTTCTTGAGTTTGTAGTTGGATGATTTACATTCGACCAAAGTTGCGGGACATTTTCACTTGGTGACTAGGGTGCACTAAAGCGCAGTCAAGAAGAATTACGGCGTGGTCGCTCTTGCCTAGTGGCGAAAGGTATTTGATCCGATGAATATCTCTTTCATGACACGATAGAACCAAATCTAAAGTGGACGGAGTGTGTCCCGACCCAAACCTTGTAGGTTCCTTAACATGCTGATAAAAGGCCCCGACATAAAACCTGTCCAGATATTGCGACTCAGCTGAATCTGGCGAAGAAATTTCGGTGATTATGCCTTGATTATGCCGATGACATTGCTTTGCTTGGTGATGATCCGTTGTTCCTACAGAATGCCCTGAACCAGCTAGCATTGTAGGCGTCTAGGTACGGATTGCACTTAGCTCCAACTAAGTGTAAGGTCCTTCTTCAAGATTGGGAGGGGTTGCAGCCCACTCTGACGGTCGATGACCTCAGTCTGGACTGTGTGGAACAGTTCACCTATCTTGGTAGCTGCATCACGGCGGGAGGAAGGCTGGAAAGTGAGATCGGATCTCGCATTGCGAGAGCTCGCTTCGCGTTCACTAGTCTAGGTCATATCTGGAAGCGGTCTGACGTGAGTTTGAGACTCAAGGGAAGAGTTTACCTGGCCTCAGTCAGGTCGGTCTTGCTTTACGGGTGCGAGAGCTGGGCGGTACGCGCAGAGGAGCTCCGGCGCTTGGAGGTGTTTGAACATCGATGTCTACGGAGGCTTGCACGAGTGTGGTGGCAACACCGCACTAGCAATGTTGAAATGAGGCACCGTGTTCTAGGTGTGGACAGCCTGATGCTACGAGACCTAACCGACCGTTCCCGTCTCCGCTGGCTAGGGCATGTCTTGAGAATGAAGCCTGAGCGCCTACCCTTCCGTGCGCTGCGTGTGTCGGTTGGCCCAGGCTGGCGGCGATGTTCAGGTGGACAACCGTTGACCTGGAAGAAGGCCTTAAAACGCTTGACGTCGGGTTTAGCTCGGGTCGGACGAACGCGGCTTCCTGGGTGGGGTCCAAGGGATAGTGAGTGTCTGTGGCTTGACACGCTGTCGACGATGGCTGAAAACCGGCAACAGTGGAGAGAGTGCATTGTATTTTGTGTTCCCCCCTCAAATTTGTAAAAAAATTCAAAAAAAAATCAAAAAATCAACATGTGGAACAATGGACAAAAAAATCCCCCCTCATATTGTTCTTATTATTCTCACAAAGAAGCGAGTTGTTCAAATGCCGAATCACAAAGTGATTTCTAGCTGGGCGCTTGAGGTGCCTATAATCAATTAAGATATAGTGGTGCCCACATTCCCGTCACTATACACCACAACCTGTTTCTGGCTGTTTGCCCTCATCGCGTGTAGACAGTACACATCGAAAAAGTAAAAGGTCATTGAAAATTAAAAATAATTTCCTAACTAGCTCTACTCAATGTGAGGTGTTTGCTAAATAAATTCGTTTTAGTAATTGTGTATATAATTTAATTATGATTTTCCGTTGTTTGTCTGATTTGTAGGAGTGGCTGCACGGCGTAAAAAGAGATTTCATGTAGATCACGTTACCTTCTGATTTCGCATGCCTGTTTTAGATCCAATTGTGAAGATGTAAAGTTCATTGTCGATGATTGACAATCATGAGATTCAGACTATTTGTAGAACATCGAGCTTGGGCAGCACAAGAGTAGGATAGGTTAAAACTACCAAAAAACACAATCGCGAACAAGTTGAAATTCATGTTTCCTATTTATTCGAAAACACCATTCTATGAATTTGAGGGATGTAAATCTTCATCCTGTATCGAATGACAGAATGAGTCAAAGATATCCATCCATGTGAGGTCATGAATTGAACCGTTTGGCAAAAACTCGATAGTTCATTAAGCTGAAATTGGTGATCCGTACTGACATGATGGGGAGAAAGTTAAGGTAACGTGATCTACTTATATAAGATGAATGTGTGGTTTGTTTTACAAACCTCATTAATCTGTAACTTTGACGCATAAATTGGTTGACGAATTTCTACTGCTACAATACTCACTCACCCTAAGTTTAATTTTTCTCGCGAAGATTTTCGTAGTTGTTATGATAGCTCAAATTTCGTGACCGTGGTAAATTGAATGATTTCACCATAACGGGATGCAGATCCTTCAATATGTCAGCGAAGTAGGATCACTAATGATATTCTTGTTGAACTTGTCCACATACTAATATGCTGCAATTCTCAAGAGGTTTCAAATAACCAGGCACCATTGTCCGTTTTATCGCAACGGCCATTTACCGCTAATCGCCTAATCTGCGTAAATCCGATTTTTATTCTGCGATATGTGTATGACATGTAAAACATTGAAAACACGAACCATTTTTTGTCACAACATTGTGTCATTCTGTGTTATCAATGACACCATAGTACATTTGACAATCCAGATATATAGAAGTTTTAAATCTGGAGTTCCCAACTCTTTGCGGTACAGAATTTAGACTACTTTTTGCAAATCATTTATGCTTTTACTCACATTGTTCTCATGTTAGCAACAATATTTTCGTGCAGGATTGTGTATTTTGTGCATTTTGTTTAACAAATGACACATGTTTGGTAATTTGTTATCATTTTTGAATGTTTTTCAGTCGTTATTTGTTTTGTGTAGCACAATTGCGAAGGATGATAGATTTTACTCAACTAACCATCAACCTTTGTGAGTAGGTTGATTTACTTCAAATTCACCTAATCAAAAATAGGATGATAGATAATCATTGAAGGTACCGATAATATCTACGCAAGAAGCTCAGCTGACGATGTCATCTAGCTTGATGACGAACCGTCCGACTGTTACAATGCCAGCTGAGCGAACACACAACACACAACACCCTATCCCTAAGCTGCAAGTATTCGCTTTAATATCAAATCGATAATATCTGTTTATTGTCTCAAATGTTTACCATGTTTTCTACATATAATGTTTATTATCTGCTGTGTCATTTCTTTGTAATAGAAACGATAATCAAGAATCAAGTTTTTATGATTAAAAACGCAATCGCTTCACATGTACCATTGGATGGCAGCAATTAAACGCAGATGATGCAATAAAAATAATAAAAAGTTGTTTGGTTTGTGTGAGTTCATATGGAGTCAATATATAGGACCCATAGTGAAGTGCTTTTTGATTAAAGCATCCAATTTCGATTTGAAATCACGGATCGTAGTAGCGCTCACAATATCTTGTGAAAGTGAATTCCACAGAACGCAAATACGCACTGAGTATGAATGTAGTCTACAAACTTGATTGCGGTATACCGAGACAACTTGAATGACTTCGTGTATTCTCATCAGGTCACGAATTAGCACATCTCGTGGCTTAGTTTGTGCTCTCAACCGGTTCAGGTTGAAAAGCTTGCCATCACTTCGCGTGCGTGGGTAAATGCCTTCTGTTTTCGTCTCAAATCGTGCTTTCGAAGCAGAGCAAAGAGAATTCCAAACAGCGTGAGAGCAGCAACACATTTGTTTTACGCTTCGGCGAATTTCAAAGGCTTCGGAATTGAAACCATTTAAATTGACTGAACCCTTCATGTTTGAGTGGAACGAAATCACGAGTTTAAACAGTATTGGTGGGTAGAATAGAAAAATTGTGAGCAACGTTCCAGGCGCTGCTAATAAAATTTATTTAGTTTCAAGCTAACCCATCATTTAGGATGCGCCTAATAATTTTCGAGATGCATGGGAGCAGTGTAACAGGCCTATAATTTGCTACGTCAGAACGATAGTCAACCTCGTAAATTTTGTGTTATCACACCAGCTTTCCATGCTGACGTTTCGCAACCGTCGCGAAGACTCCGGATAAAAACCTCCGCTAGACTATATGAAAGCTGTCTATGACATACACGAAGAATAGATGGGGTAATGTTGTCCCCACCCGGGGAGTTCTTCTTCTTATTTAGTTTCCGTAGGTGTCGTTCCACAACTGGTTGATCGATTATTGTTTAAGTTAGAGCCTCTGATAAGTTTGATAATCCGTTCATTCATAGATTTACAAGACTCACAAAAATGTGTATTGAGTCGAATGGTAAAAAATATCAATATATTGTTAGATTATTGTCAAACATAAAAAACATACTTTTCCATGTGGATATCTAGCGATTTCTTGAAAACTTCAACTGTTCCAGATTGTACCACATGAGTAGGTAAACTGTTCCACAGTTGCACATTGCGAACGGAAAATGCATATTTGCGGCAGTTCAACCTGCTATGCTGTTGGTAAAGTTTCGATTGGTGACCTCGCAGATGTGTGTTATGGGAAAGATGAAACAAATGACCGCAAAGATGATTTGTTTGATTAAGCACTGTCCAAATGAATATTAGCGCTCATCGTTTCCGTCTGTATTCAGCCGAATGCTAATTCAACAATTTAGGTCGCGTTTCGTATGGATAATTTGATAGTCCCAAGACGAGTTTTGTCGCTCTGCGCTGTGGAGTTTCTAATAGCAGAATATCTTTTTCAACCAAGGATCCCATGCCGGTATAGCATATTCAACATGAGGACGGATGTACGTTGAAATCAATTTGCAGGCAATATTGGGGTCAAACGAACCTAGGACTCTTTTAAGGAGACCCAAGTTGTTTTCAGCTTTGCAGGCAGCCAGTCGACATTGCATTGAGTTTCCTAAGTCTGATTGGATAATCACACCTAAATCTTTTTCGGAGGAGGCGGGTTTAATAACAGTGCGACCAAGATAATATTCTTTGCTCGACTTGCTGTTGAGAGACAATAGGCTGCATTTCGAAGCATTCAGGGGCATTTCGTTGTCTATGGACCAAGTGTGAATCATATCGAGATCCCGTTGCAGGTTCTGCGTGTCGTCTGTGGAGTCTATCTTGCGCCAAAGCTTTGCGTCATCAGCGAAAATAAGCACGGACGACTGTAATACAGTAGGCAAGTCGTTTATATATATTAAAAACAAAAGCGGTCCGAGGACTGATCCTTGTGGGACACCACGGGCAACTTTAATCGACACGGATAGTTCGTTTTTGACTCTCACGTACATCTCACGAGATATCAACCATTCTTTAATCCATACATGGAGTTTACCCTGTACTCCGTAGGTGAGTAGTTTCGACGAAAGTATTTCGTCATTCACACGATCGAAGGCTTTTGAGAAATCGATATAAATTACGTCCAAGGTGTTGCCAGCATCCAGTAGCTCAGACCAAGATTCTTTCGATAATAGCAAGTTTGTCAGGCAGGATCGTTTTTTCCTGAATCCATGCTGTGCCTCGGAGATTAAATTATTAATCTCAAAGTGATTTTGTAAGGTTTCAGCTATTATGGACTCCATTACTTTGGATAGCACTGGTAATAACGCTATCGGGCGATAGTTTAAAGGATGATTTCTTTTGCCACCCTTGTAGATGGGACTAATCAGTGCAGTTTTCCAAGTTTCTGGTACAAAGCTCTGCTCGAACATCGTTGTGAATACGTCAGATGTCGGTATTGCCAACTCGGAAGATAGATTGTGCAAAATGTTTGCGTGTATATTGTCTATACAGGGTGAGCCTGTTCTCTTCATCGTCATTAATTTTGATTGAACAACGTTGGGGGGAAACTCCACCCCGTGAAGAATTGGCAGGCTACAGCTGTCAGAGTTTAAGGGCTGTCTATGGGTCAACACTTGTGAGATAACTGATGTGGATTGTTGTCGGAAAACGTTAACGCAATCTTTAAATGACGTCACTATTCCAGTACCAGAGACCAGTGGCGGTATTCCCATTTTAACATTCCGGAGGTCGTTGTTGGGATTTATAATGAATTTTTCGACAAGACTGATTTGGTAATCTTTTCTGTCTTTTCGAATGAGGCAGACACACTTATTTCGCAATAACGTGTAGTAGCACCAAGTTATCCCAGACGGATCTTCCAAGTATTTGGACCAGGCATTGTCACGCTTACACATGCATTTCCAAATACTGCTTCTGAGAGGCTTTTTCGGACGCTGTTTGCTGGATATTATTTTCACCTTCGATGATAAGTCAATGATAATACGAAGTTGGCTGTAAAACGTTTCCTAGATTTCCTTAGCTGATTTGAGTTTAAGGAAATCCCATCGATTTGCAGTAGTAAGAGCTCGAAGCAAGTCATAGTTCACAGTTGCATACGTTCGTTGAGTATGTCCTGCTGGTTCGTATTGATAAGTATAATCAAATGTCATGACAACATGATCACTCAATCCGAGTGGAGCTGTATAGGAAACAGATTCTATCATCAGTTCTTCGTTTGTAAGTATGAGGTCCAGGCTAGATGGAGTTTGTTCAGATCGAAATCGCGTTGGTTGTTGCACATGGTTGTAAAGAGGGGTGCAAGTCATTATTTCTTGAAGAAAGCTTTTGAATTAATCGTCACCTGCAATGTGTGTTGCAAGGGTCGGTACATAAAAATCACCGAGGAGGAGCGAATGTGAATATGTGAGCTTCATAGCAAAAGGTATTGCATTAGAAAGAACAGTGTCAGCGGCAGATGATGAAGAAGGGGGTCGATAAATCGATGCTAAGAGGCACTTACGTTTATCGTGTAAGTCAAAAGAGCAAAACAATGTATCTCGGACATCCAACTCGGGGGAGAGAAGTATAGTGCAGTTGATGCTTTCATGTAAGTGAAGGAGGACACCGCCACCTTTTTTTGCTCGATCTTTTCTGTAAATCATCATATGAGGGATTTTAAGTTCAGAGTCGTGTATAGCATTACACAACCAGGTTTCTGTCACTGCAATCAAATCCCAAGAGGCCACGGTCGCACGTGAATACAGTTAAGTGAACTTGCCCAGAAAGCTCTGAGTATTGGTGTAATAGCATGATAGAGATTTGATTTTTGTTGACGATGAATAGCTCATAGTGGCGGATTCGCCGACCCAGAATTGGTCGGCTGCTCCACGTTTTTTGTCTCAGGTGCATTTGATTGACTGGGTAGCGAAGTCATTTCAGGAACAATAGTGTTCGTGCGTTTTATGTCGTATACAGCCCGAATACGAATTTCAGGAGGTGCAAATTTTTGACATTGATACCACGCCTCGAGTATTCTATCCTTCATCTCATCTGTGTGGAATGATATTTTGAGAGGAGGAGGCTGATGCGTTTCTTTTTTCGGTATAAGGCGCATAACATGAGTCGTTATTATGTCATTTACACCTAGGATCTCTTGTAAAAATCTCCATTAACTGCAATCGTGTTGCAGACGTTTGCTGGATTCTAATTCGTTCGAACTGGGTACACCATGAACTATAACAGCTCGGCGATTTGTAGCCTCTTTTGCTAGTTTCGGATTATTACGACGAATTTGCCGTTCTTCCCAAGGAACGCCTGGAAATATTCGCACAGTCGATTTGTTTACAACTAAGAGGGATGAGGCGAGCAACATATTTTCTACATCTTGGACGGACATGAGCACTACACGCAGTAACCTCAGTGTGTTCGCACGAGGTGAGTTCGGGGGTCTAAACAATCGCGTCAGTGACGCAGGTGAGGCAGTGATGTCTAAGCTTCTGCAAATGTCATTACATTGATTCCTGTCATTTGCTTCGCGTTGCTTTAGCGATGGTGAAGTTGATTCAACGAGATTACTAGAAATTACCGTTAGATCTTTAATGTTTGTCTTTTGGGGGGTGTTAGTATTCAAACTCTTCCGTCTAAGCTTTTGCACAACCTTCGATAATTCAGAACTTTCATTCACTTGACTACAGGTCGGATTCGCAGACTCATCGGTCGTACCGAGCTGTTGGAAGGGACCTTGGTCGATTTCTGGAGAAATCAGCGTTTCTGTAGTAGCTAGCGCTTCCCTGTAAGACTTGCAGTTAATGTGGTTAGGGACTGCGTTTAAAACAGGTTCCAGCGCATTCTGACACGCAAATGTTTGGAAAGACTCTAACGTGTTTTCGAGCCGTTTAAGGTTCGCCTCTACGGTGAACATGCGTCTTTCCATAATTGAATCAGAGTTTTCGGATCTTGATAAATCACTAGTTACTTTAAATTTGCATGGATTACATATAATACAGATGCCAGTTCGCATGAATAGCAATTGAACACAAGTAACATTTAACTTGGCGCGATCTGGGACTTACTAAATTTTGACAAAATTTGCACTTTTTACAAGCCTCGTCGTCAGGTCCGTTTAAGTTCACGTCGGGTCCGTTTAAGGTCACGTTGTCAGTCATTGTTACAATTTCGCGAGATCGAGTCGATACACTGAGCGAAGCGGTCGATTATCGATTGGTGTCTCTCGGTGGAGTGCAAGAACGAGTGGAAATGATGCAGTGCAATCCAACAGACAGTAAACTGGCGTACACTTTCACGTAAAGGCTGCTCTGTGAGATTTGATCCGACGGTATTGAAATAACTGTCAGTAAATACCAAATAGCGAGATCTTCCTGATGATATCCATGATGCCATAATTGCTATTTCGGCAGACCACCTGGAAGTAAAAGCTGGTACTGTTGTTTGTCCTGCTTGGGTGATCATTCTGTTACGTATTCAGCAAAATTGAAACCAAGTTGTAGGAGTAACAAGATCAAAATGAATAGCCCAGGTTCCTGTTTTCAGTGAATTTCATTTTCTGGTACTACTGCGAATAGTGAATCGGAAGGTGTGGATATCTTTGCTAAGAATAAATCGAGAGTTTGATTGGAGTTGCGTCTGAAGATAGTTCAACAATGAGTTGTATTGTGTATTTGAGTCAATGAACTCAAGTTGCACCTCGTTTAGTTCACAGAATGCTTATCTGTGTCTCCAGAAGTCGATTTTAGGGATGAACGTCGTATCGATGTCTGTCAGCTATTGATGTCGGTAAGTCTTCGGTCGATGTGATTGTTAACGAACTAGATACTTTTGTATGACATTGAGCGAAAGCATCAGCTGTGTTCTCTGCTGAGGCTGTTAATTCATCCTCTGTATGCACAGGGAATTCACCTTTGTTTTACGCTGAATCGAGCAATGACAATCAGAAATAATAGTTCAGGATTTCTTTCCATCTCGAAAACAGGAAGTGATGTTAACTTTGCTTACCATATTTATAAAAACGTTCACTTTCTTCCGAAATCTGCGACCGTGTTAAGCCCAAACAGCGTTTTGTTTTCCGGTTCATTTTTTCGTGCGACTACGAAACGTAAACTATAAGTCCCCTGCCTATCGTCCATCAACAAATCACGATTATTGATATATGTTTGACTGAAGGCTTTCTGCGAGTAAGGCGTGATGCGTTTCGGCGTTGTGATAATCAAGACTAGCTAGTTTACTAACCCAAGCGTTGCACGGGAATGCGCAAACTCGATTCCTTTAAATAGTTTCACGGGCTCGGATACTCACCTAGCGCTACATACATATTCGAAACCTAACGCAAGATGATCACTCCGACCAAGGGTGGGCAATGTAGCCAATACTTCCAACTGCTGGTATCTCTGAAGTAAGGAATAATTTCCATACGGAAGACAACTTTGTTTCTATTCTGTGAGTGAAATCATATTAATCTTTATGCAGAAGACGAGTGTTTATCATTTCAGGGGATTTATGATCTAGTGTGTGTAGATAGGATGCTTTGAACTTAAAAAGAGATATGGAACGTTTGATTTCCTCATGATGAGTAATTGGGAGCTTCGCATTTTTCGGCGTGGTGGATAACCTCGAATAACTTTTCGTTTTAAGCATCCGTCGAAACTGGATGGCGATATATTATGCAAATCATACAGTCGTCCTGTGACTCCTGTGTAAGGCAACATCAGAGGGTTTCTTCAGATTCAAGATTAAGATCGTGAATCTTCATGCACTGAAGACGTTCGTGGCAGGGTACAGCCACACCACAATCTTTTCGTGGGCGATCGTTTCGTAATAGTGTCATGTTGGGGATCGCCAGTTCGCTTTCAGTTATACAATATTGAATCCAGGTTTCAGTAAGAGAGATGAGGTCAGGTGAGTTTTCTTTGCAAAGTTTGATTAGTTCAGGCAATTTATTGAACAAACTTTGGGATTCATTATAGAGACATTGTAGTGGATGTTTAGCATATAACACTGAGTAAGCAACTTTAGTTATTGGCCCGACGATGTCGATCTTTGTGATTTTTTAGCAAGTTGCATGAGACTCGGATTATTTTGCCACGGAAAGCTGCAATTTACCTTTAGCATTGGCTTTTGGATTGCACAATCTAACGATTTCAGGTAATTTGTTTCTATGAAGTGTCAGTTTGGATCGGACAGCATCCGCCATACTACTCGACAAAAATTTATTCTTGAGTGGATTTGTGCTTTTTCTTGAAACTTCGGTGTGTAAGGTTCTCTGTACGTCTTGACGACCAAAGATTTTCCGGAAATCCTTATATCATTAATAAAAGACCGCTGTTTACGATCATGCTCTTTCCATTCGTCAACGGTTGGAACGGCGAGAAGAATAACACTACCTCATGCTGCTCGGTCCCGAACATTTGGTGTTCGTTTCCTGCCACCAAGGTAATTCAGCATATATATATCTGTGTGAGACAGTTTGTGCTCGGAGCAAATACGAATTCAGTAGAAGAATTTCAATATCCTTTTGGTTAATAAAAAGTGATCCTGAGCAAACGCGGTTTATCCTAATGTGAGTACTCAGCATGGCGAGCTAACCGAATTGCGGGCGAAGGGCATATCTTATCTAAACCAATTCCAGTACAAATACCGAGCAAATTTTCAAGATATTGTGTTTTCCTTGCTTGAAAGAGCGTACACATACTCTGAGTTTTCTAGTATACCGCAAAAAATGAACATCATGAACAATCATCAAAATAACATTGTACAATCATATAAATTAATTTGCATCAAAACTGGCCCAGGACAACCATCAATCCCAGATTTGATTTCAACATACAATGATCGTGCTCCTTTAATATCAATTGTACATATTGTGTCGAATCATAAATAACAGTGCTGCGCCTGGATTAAATTTATTGATACAAGTTTTGTCAATAATGAAAAATAATGGATGATACCACCACCACCCGAGCCGCCTTTTGCAATTTCGCTCCATTATCCAAAATCTTGGTATTCGCTTGCTTCCCAAATACACATTCCCAATTTAAAACTCCTCGGGTGATCTACTCATTGGCATTTCATTAATTATTCATAGGCGTCTTCAATCACTTTATTTCCATTCACACCAAGATAATTCAATATCACAAATAGTAATCAATAAATGACATTTGGAGAAAAAAAGCTTCAAAGGTATTCAATGTTTTAATGGTTCAAAAAGTAAAAACTTTACAGTAACCACAGATTGAAAATATAGGGAATTCATAAAAACAACACAAATGTTTTATACACAAGGAAAGTCAGCACGTATATTCAGGTGCAAGGTTGGGTTTAGTCAACATATACTTGTCAAGTTCAGCCTTGAACATGTTCAGGCTTGTTGCGCAAATGATATGTGGGGGCAGGGAGTTCCATATAAAACAGACTCTGACAGCAAAGAAAAACCTTCGACAATTTGATCTGGAGTGTGGAATAATTAACTTGTATCCATGCGATCTGCTACCACGTGCTTCTTGCCGATGAAACAGGTGTTCGAGTGGGTGATCCACTGTATGCAGAATATTGAAAATCAGGATCAAGTCACCCCTCAGACGACGGTACGAAAAGTCAAAGAGGTTAAGTGATGCAATCCGCTCCTCGTATGGCCTGTTGTATAGCTTTCGCGCTGAGTAAAATTATATCGACATATTTGGATTGGAGTACACTCAATGATCCCCAAAATGAGGCTGTTGTATGACACCTTGTCAACATTTTTTAACCAATACATACGTTGAATTATTTCACTCCTTGTTCTACTGAACAGCCTGTATCCAAGCTCGTTAATTAAAAGTAGCGGGGATAATCACTAAACGTTGTAGTGTATCATAATCGCATACAAACGCATACACTAAAAAAGCTAACGTTGCAACTAGTGAATGCTTAATGGAAAACTTGTGTGAAATAATTTTCGAGGTGGGGTCGTAACTTTTGAACATAAGAGTGACACGTGTACCAACATTGTTTAACTGTACATAACAATTGACCTTGATAACTCACTTTCCGTTTATTCGTGTTACGTGATAGATTCCGCTGTACCGTCGTGCACCTTTTGGCTACCGCGATAAAACTTTCATCTCCTGTGCCTTTTCTCCAACATTTTTGGGAACATTATTGTAGTGGTCAGTCCACTACAAATTTGTGAGCCAGACGTGAACCACGAATCCTTCGTGTACTACAATTGATAAGCCCAATATCCACGCACAATTCGAGATTTTTTCCGGTATGTCTTTTCCCGATTTACATCGGCGTTATTTTAGGATAATTTTTACCTCCTTTAACACGTTTTACATCAAAACGTCATATGCATCACATACCTACACTTGTTGATCAATTCACAAGTCGGGTTAGAACACAATCTGCAGGGCAGACAGTTTAATTTGTTTACTGCTTGTAAGCCCCTCGTACATCAATCAACGGATCGTCGGGTAGGTACTCTCTTAGAGAGACTATGCACCAGGATTTTGTCAGTCATTTCACGACTGACATACGATATATCTCAGGTACCACAATTCCTATCTCTACAACGTGTGTGATAGACTGGCCACTGTCCCTCGACCTCAGCGAAATCGCTGCAGTGCAAGCTACCGATGCCGGCATCGCACAGCTCTGGGACGCCTATCCTTTCATCACACCTCTCACCTTGCCCGATGGCTTGGGCAAGATCCTTCGCGACCTATCGCAAAGCGCTTTGCGACTACTCAAATTGTCTGTGTTTAGACGGCGCATTAGTCACACCATACGCAATCTTTCCCATCCTGGCATTCGTGCTTGCGTTACGTTTGTTACGGAAAACCTAGTATGGCCGAAAGCCAGTGGGTACGTGCAGCATGACACTTTCATGGCAACCCCACCATATTTGATAATATCCACGCGTACATCAAGTATTTACTCGCAATCCGCTATCTCCACAGTGAGTAGTGTCCGGAACGGCACATTTGCTAATTATGCAGCGGGTATTTGACAAGTTATTATCGCTTGGTATATCCCGTGCATGCTTTTTGTACCTCTTTACTGTAACTCGGTCGTGGCCATAAACTTATGCACCAGAGAGTTTTTCTTCTCACTTTTCAGGTACACAAGCACCTCTAGCTTTGGAAAACGTGGCACGCGCTACCTACGGATCGCCGACGCCTGTCGCCGTCCTCCCGTTAGCCCCAACCATGAGCACACGCACCTCCCGCTCTGGAAACCGTGGCACGCGCCACCCCGGATTGCCGACGCCTGTCGCCATCCTCCCGGTAGCCCCAACCATCAGCGCACGCCGCCCAACACGAAACACATCAGACAAGGTCCTTACCAGCCCGACGACACGCCACTCTGCTTTCTCCAGGCGAGGCCGTTCGCCATCGACCCTGGGGGTGCAGGAATGTCTCAGCACGGGCTATTTTTTCAAAGCTTCTGGTTCTTCGTTGTCAAGCCTACGGATGTGCCTACGTCTGCTCCTACTGGGTTCATACTAAGACCATGCCAGACGGGCGATTTCAACTAGCAGCACGTTCATTCCTTGTCATTCGGTTCCACCAGCATGTTCACTCCATGTCAGACGTGACTCGGATTAGTACTTATCGGTTTTTCGTGTATCCTACACCGACACCACCGACAATCGACCCATTCAGATCAAGGGCATTGGCTGACTTCGAAGTTACTGGTTGCTGAGAGACTATGTTCCAGCCTGGAACGACCCGACACAGCTTGGTCAGTTAAATTGTCAATTCCTGATCAGAAGTCTCCTCTGACCAGACTTCTTGGAAGGGGGCTGTGTAACAACATTGTGTAAATGTACATAACAATTGACCTTGATAACTCACTTCCCGTTTATTCGTGTTCCGTGATGGATTCCGATGCACCTTCGTGCACCTTTTGGCTACCGCGATAAACCTTTCATCTCCTGTGCCTTCTCTCCAGCATTTTTGGGGACATTATTGCAGTAGTCAGTCCACTACAAATTTGTGAGCCCGACGTGAACCACGAATCCTTCGTGTACTACAATTGGTAAGCCCAATATCCATGCACAATTCGAGAATTTTTTCCGGTACGTCTTTTCCCGATTTACATCGGCGTTATTTTAGGATAATTTTTTACCTCCTTTAACACGTTTTACATCAAAACGTCATATGCATCACATACCTACACTTGTTGATCAATTCACAAGTCGGGTTAGAACACAATCTGCAGGGCAGACAGTTTAATTTGTTTACTGCTTGTAAGCCCCTCGTACATCAATCAACGGATCGTCGGGTAGGTACTCTCTTAGAGAGACTATGCACCAGGATTTTGTCAGTCATTTCACGACTGACATACGATATATCTCAGGTACCACAATTCCTATCTCTACAACGTGTGTGATAGACTGGCCACTGTCCCTCGACCTCAGCGAAATCGCTGCAGTGCAAGCTACCGATGCCGGCATCGCACAGCTCTGGGACGCCTATCCTTTCATCACACCTCTCACCTTGCCCGATGGCTTGGGCAAGATCCTTCGCGACCTATCGCAAAGCGCTTTGCGACTACTCAAATTGTCTGTGTTTAGACGGCGCATTAGTCACACCATACGCAATCTTTCCCATCCTGGCATTCGTGCTTGCGTTACGTTTGTTACGGAAAACCTAGTATGGCCGAAAGCCAGTGTGTACGTGCAGCATGACACTTTCATGGCAACCCCACCATATTTGATAATATCCACGCGTACATCAAGTATTTACCCGCAATCCGCTATCTCCACAGTGAGTAGTGTCCGGAACGGCACATTTGCTAATTATGCAGCGGGTATTTAACAAGTTATTATCGCTTGGTATATCCCGTGCACGCTTTTTGTACCTCTTCACTGTAACTCGGTCGTGGCCATAAACCCATGCACCAGAGAGATTTTTCTTCTCACTTCTGAATTACACATGCACCTCCAGCTTTGGAAAACGTGACACGCGCCACCCCGGGATCGCCGACGCTTGACGCCATCCTATCCGGTAACCTGGAATACACGCATCCTTTGTGTATTCCTCCGGTACGCATGTACCTCCCGCAGTGGAGACCGTGGCACGCGCCACCCCCGGATCACCAACGCTTGTCGCCATCCTACCCGGTAGCACACCACTCACACCGCCCAACACGAAACACATCAGGCAAGGTCCTTACCAGCCCGACTACATGCCACTCAGCTTTCTCCAGGCGAGACTGTTCGCCATCGACCTTCAAGGTGCAGGAACCCCTTAACACAGGCTATGTTTTCGAAGCATCTCGTTCTTCGTTGTCAAGCCTACATATATGCCAACATCTTCTCACACTGGGTTCATACTGAGACCATGACAGACGGGTGATTCCCGCTAGCAGATCGTTCAATCCTTGTCATTCGGTTCCACCAGCATGTTCACTCCTTGTGAAACGTGACTCGGATTAGTACTTATCGGTTTTTCGTGTATTCTACACTGACATCACCGACAATAGACCCATTCAGATCAAGGGCATTGGCTGACTTCGAAGTTACTGGTTGCTGAGAGACTATGTTCCAGCCTGGAACGAAACGACATAGCTTGGCCAGTTTAATTGTCAATTCCTGATCAGAAGTCTTCTCTGACCAGACTTCTTGGGAGGAGGCTGTGTAACAACATTGTTTAAATGTACATAACAATTCACCTTGATAACTCACTTTCCGTTGATTCGTGTTCATTGATTGCGTCCCTTGTACCTTCGTGCACCTTTTTGCTACCGCGATAAATCTTCTATCTGCTGTGCCTTTTCTCCAACATTCTTGGGAACATTATTGTAGTGGTCAGTCTACTAAAAATGCCAGCGGGTGCACAGCTCGGGACTTAGGCAAATATGTCGTTCATGATAACGTCGCTTAACTGTTTTAAGATCTTCAAGGTTTCAATCAAGTCGCCACTCAAACGACAGCGCGTAAGTGAGAAAAGATCAAGGGACTTCAGGCCTTCTTTGAAATGGTCGACAAATTCTATAGGTAAAAATGTCATACTTGTTCTAGGTATAATTATTCGTTATGATAAATATCACGTGCATTACATAATGTATACAAACCGGTTGTAGAATGGAATGTATATAAATAAATGTTTCCAGTTTCTGTCTGATATTCAATTATTTGGATGATTGTAAAATGTAAAATGACAGAAGATAGTACTATAAATATCACGCACCGAAGGAAATAGCGACAGCTAATCCTAAGAAAAAGAGGTTAATCCAATGCCGAATATTTCAATGCGCATACTATGGTTTGCTAGGAAGCTAGAAACGGCGAATTGGACAGTAAAAGTTAGCGTTCAGTATTTCCACTATGATGTTTTTACTTTTCCGATCTTGTCTATTAGAACATCATCACTTGGATGGTAATTATGTTTATCATAATATGTTAAATAATGTCAACCAATTTCAAGCAATTTTATTAAAATGAATCAAAATGTTAACGTAGTTATGATTTTAAAAAAACCCACATCAACTAAAGACTTACTGACATCCATTTTGACGCAACTTGTTTAAAATATGAAAAACAGTCTGGTGATTATACATCGGTTTTTTTTACATATTTACAAGTTTGGTGGAATCACAGATCTTGCAAACAACAGTCCGATCACCATACTTACCAGGATTTCTGCAGATCTAGAACGCATAGTTGAGGAGAAAATTGCTCTTAACATGAAATCGCAAAATATGCTATTTACATAGCAGTATGAATTCCGTAACTCTCTTTAATGCTTGGCACTCAGATACCGAGATCTTTTTCTGCAATGGACCAGCTGAGATCTTGCGTGCCAAGCTGATACGTGTGGTGCAGAGATTTTTCATTTTTTCATTTTACATTTTGCAGGATTAAATTATAAGTCATTACTATAGAACCAACGAAATAATTTGCACAGATCCCGTTGTAATGTCATACAGTCATAAAAGCACCTGAGACGTTTTCATTTGTTAATATCATCAAAACACCGTATTAAGTTACACTCTATATCCTCCAGTGTACCGTTCATATACCCCAAAACCATAAAGGTCCAAGCACCGAGCTTTGCGGAACTTCACTTGTGACGTAATTTTCTAGAGTGGGTGCTGTCAACGCGAAATAGCACGTGTCTATCAGTAAGATAGTCCTCTACATAATTCAGCAACATTCCCGTTATTCTATAAGCTTTCAGCGTTTTTATTAGAATGTCATGGTTGACTCTATCGAAAGTTTTGAAAATATCGATGTAGCAAGCATGTACATCCTCACCGTCGTCTAGAGCCTAGGTTCAATCCTCGAACGTTGTAGGAAGGTTAGATGAACAGAAACAATTTCTTCGAAAACCGTGTTGTGCTGCAATGAAAATATTTTGATATTCCAAATGTTCTTTTATGCGTTCAGTCTCAATGCAATACACTAATTTAGAGATACGTGGAAGTAGCCATACCAAACGATAGTTTGCTGTGTCTGAACGGCTACCACCTTTATAAATAGGAGTGGTCAACCCTGATTTCGTGTTTTCGTTTAGTTTACAAAGTTTCCGCACAACCACATATTCAATGAAATTCATTACACTTGATGAATCTAAATTTGGCGAGTTTGGTAGAACTTGATATTGAAAACAACGCTTAGGATTAAAGGCAATTGAGCAAAATGTTGCTAAATAATCAGCCGTAGAGTGAGTCAATCCATTAGGTGTTTGTACAGAGATTATGTCTCGTTTGATTCTTGATCACTCATTTACTAACTTCTAGAGAAGCTCAGGATTCTTTTTCTTTCTCTTAATCACGTTTCATTATATGTGTATGCCATTCTTCCTTACAATTGTCGTAACATATTTTCGTATCTAACAGAATCGCTTCCGAGTTTTTTCCGTACAAACATACTTATGAGCTGCGCAAAAACTCTTAATTTATAGCTAACCATTACTCAGTTGTACTCCGGCTAACAAAATGTCAGTTGTTGTTGAATTGATGAGGAATAAAACTCGAGTTTTCGTCAATCTTCGAATATTAATGGTTCACAAATGTATTGTAAAATGAAACATAATACATGAAATTAAATTCTTGAGTGTGTGCATCAGGAGACTGATATTTGAGGATTGAAATTGTATTTTCTTGAAGTATTTTGTCTTCTCGTTCCATCGTTCCACAGCACATACACAATCGAAGACGAGCACCGCAAGGTAACTCTTTCCCATTGGTGCCCGGTATTGAATATCATCTACAGCGTTTGCTTCATTCCTGAAGATAACATCATGTGTTGAATGTTGGTCTAGACCCTGTCTGCGAGTTGACTGGTCAATGTGGTTGTGCAATTAAGCAATTTCGATAAACTTCTTGAGTTTATTGCTCACATGCCCCGCAATTACACACCACTATCGGTTTCTGGCTGTTTGTCGTCATTAGGTGGAGACAGTAACATTAGGTTAAGTGAGCCTTGAAACATTGGATAAATGGTAAACAAGGTGATACTTGAATGCCACTGTTGCATAGGGATCGTACAACGAACCACGATATTCAAAAACAAAAATCACAAAGTGATTCGTGGTCGAGCACTCGATGCGCATATGAATGAACAAAGTTATGAGTTGCTCACACCTTCGGCACTTACACAACATATTACTTTGGTCATCCATAAGCGCCTTGAGTGATTGACCACTAATCACTATGTGATTCTGTGTTTGAACATCGTAGTTCGTTGTACGAACCCTATGCAACAGTGGCATTCAAGTATAACCTTGTTTATCATTTATCTTTTGTTTCAAGGCCCACTGAAACTAATCTTACTGTCTCCACGCGATGACGACAAACAGCCAGAAACCGGTAGTGGTGTGTAATTTGGGGGGATGTGAGCAACACATTACTTTCGTGTAATGCATTGAGACGGCGCGCATAAAAGAACATTTGGAATACCGAAATATTTTGATTGCAGCACAACAGGGTTTTCCAAGAAATTGTTTCTGTTTATCTAACCTTCCTACAACGTTCGAGGATTGAACTTAGGCTCTAGACGACGGTGAGGATGTACATGCTTGCTACATCGATATTTTCAAAACTTTCGATAGAGTCAACCATGACATTCTAATAAAAACGCTGAAAGCTTATGGAATAACGGGAATGTTGCTGAATTATGTAGAGGACTATCTTACTGATAGACACGTGCTATTTCGCGTTGACAGCACCCTCTCTAGAAAATTACGTCACAAGTGAAGTTCCGCAAAGCTCGGTGCTTGGAGCTTTATGGTTTTGGGGTATATGAACGGTACACTGGAGGATATAGAGTGTAACTTAATACGGTGTTTTGATGATATTAACAAATGAAAACATATCAGGTCCTTTTATGACTGTATGACATTACAACGGGATCTGTGCAAATTATTTCGTTGGTTCTATAGTAATGACTTATAATTTAATCCTGCAAAATGTAAAATGAAAAAATGAAAAATCTCTGCACCACACGTATCAGCTTGGCACGCAAGATCTCAGCTGGTCCATTGCAGAAAAAGATCTCGGTATCTGAGTGTCAAGCATTAAAGAGATTTACGGAATCCATACTGCTATGTAAATAGCATATTTTGCGATTTCATGTTAAGAGCAATTTTCTCCTCAACTATGCGTTCTAGAGCTGCAGAAATCCTGGTGAGCATGGTGATCGGACTGTTGTTTGCAAGATCTGCGATTCCACCAAACTTGTAAATATGTAAAAAAAAACCTGCGAGACTGATTTTCATATTTTAAACAAGTTGCGTCAAAATGGATGTCAGTAAGTCTTTAGTTGATGTGGGTTTTTTTAATCATAATTACTATAAAATTTTGTTTCATTTTATTCAAATTGCTTGAAATTGCTTGACATTAATTCATATATTATCATAAAAATGATTACCATCCAAGTGATGATGATCTAATAGACAAGATCGGAAAAGTAAAAACATCATAGCGGAAATACTGAACGCTAACTTTTACTGTCCAATTCGCCGTTTCTGGCTTCCTAGCATACCATAGTATGCGCATTGAAATATTCGGCATTGGATTAACCTCTTTTTCTTAGGATTAGCTGTCGCTATTTCCTTCGGTGCGTGATTTTTATGGTACTATCTTCTGTCATTTTACATTTTACAATCATCCAAATAATTGAATAACAGACAGAAACTGGAAACATTTATTTATATACATTCCATCCTACAACCGGTTTGTATACATTATGTAATTCACGTGATATTTATCATAACAAATAATTATACCTAGAACAAGTATGACATTTTTACCTATAGAATTTGTCGACCATTTCAAAGAAGGCCTGAAGTCCCTTGATCTTTTCTCACTTACGCGCCGTCGTTTGAGAGGCGACTTGTTTGAAACCTTGAAGATCTTAAAACAGTTAAGCGACGTTATCATGAACGACATATTTGCCTAAGTCCCGAGCTGTGCACCCGCTGGCATTTTTAGTAGACTGACCACTACAATAATGTTCCCATGAATGTTGGAGAAAAGGCACAGGAGATAGAAGATTTATCGCGGTAGCCAAAAGAGGAATTGTGTATCAAGGTCAATTGTTAAGCACAGTGAAACAATATTGCTACTCAAGTATTGTGGTGCTCACATTCCCATTCCTTACACACCACTACCGGTTTCAGGCTGTTTGCCATCGTCAGGTGCAGACAGTAAGATCAGGTTCAGTGAGTCTTGAAACAGTGGAAAAGCGGTAAACAAAGTTATATTTGTATGCCACGGTTATATAGGGTTCTTACAAAGAACCACGATGTTCAAATACAGAATCACAAAGTGATTCCTGGCCAAGCACTCGAGGCGCATGTAAAAGACCAAAGTATTGTGGTTCTCACATCCCCATTCCTTACACACCACTACCGGTTTCAGGCTGTTTGCCATCGTCAGGTGGAGACAGTAAGATCAGGTTCAGTGAGCCGTGAAACAGTGGAAAAGCGGTAAACAAAGTTATATTTGTTTGGCACTGTAATATGGATTTAAGAATTTATGGTAAAAAAAGCTCGTAGCTTTACAACACCACAGGATATTCGTATAAGGACAATGAATATATATATATATATATATATATATATATATATATATATATATATATACTAAATAAATTGAGTCATTAGGAAGATCGGCAGTTTTGTAGTTACAAAAATGTCATGTATTGTCGCTGTATGATGAAAAAACATAATTCGTTTGGAAAAAGATCATGTTATATAAACGGGATGTAGGGTGGAATTACTACGCATAAATATATTCAGTTTGTTCCTGAAAATCTTTTCACTAGATGATTGGACAACATCTGACGGTAGGGAGTTCCATAAGAAACAAACGCGCACCGAATAGAAGAACCGATGGCAGTTCCGGTGGGACTGTGGAATATCAAATGCCAATGGGTGAGTACGTGTGACATGGCTTGACCGGAGGCGAAATAGATGCCTCAGAGGGTGCGCCTTTGAGTTCATTATTTTGTACGTTAGGATTAGATCAAATCTAAATGCAAAGTAGTGTATCCAAATTAAAAAGTTCAAGTCGGTTCTCATATGGTAGTTTGCGGAGGCAGACAACCATTTTAGTTGCTCTGTGATAAATCCTCTCGAGCAGCTTTATGTCCTTTTGTAGCCATTGTGACCAAGCTTGCACTGCGTAATCCATCACTGGGTTAATATAAGTAATTATGAGCATGGAGAATGAATCAAGGGGAAAATATCCGAAAATCCGCCGAAGCATACCTAGCATGCGGCTAGCTCGGTTGTACACTGCTTCGCATTGCATGCTATTCTTAAGACGTCCACTAATCCATACTCCGAGGTCTTTTCCTTCTAGTTTTCCATTCCAGTTGGTTTGATCCAAGGTTGTATGAGAATGGGAAATCTGTGCCTATTTGAAACATTTCACAATTTCGGAAGTTGAATGGAAGTTTGTTTCGATCCGACCAGCTGTTCAATACACCCAAATCACTTTGTAAGCGCAAACAGTCCACGCTTGACGTGATTCGCATCCAAACTTTAACATCATCCGCAAAGAGAACCATTTTGGCTGTGACAAGTTTCGAAAGGTCGTTGATGTAGACCAAAAAGAGAAGCGGGTCAAGTACCGAACCTTGTGGGTCACCGCTAGTGACTTCGATTTCCCCAGACATCACACCATCGATACGTTCAGTTGCCTTGCAATCAAGAAGGTAACTTCTCAGTCAGGTAAGAAGGCACCCATTAATACCAACATCGTGTAGCTTGCTCAGGAGTATAGAATAGTCCACACGATCAAACGCCTTCGTTATGTCCAATTAACACGCATGAACGCAATTACCATTATCCACTGCCTGCGTTCAGTCATGCAGTGTCTCCAGTAGGTTAGTCGAGCAAGAACGAGACTTCCTAAATCCATGTTGCTCTCTGGACAGCAAGTTTTGGGCTTCGAGATGACTCGCAATTCTTTCGCACACAATTCGCTTCATAACTTTTGAGATCACTGGAAGGAGTGTAACAGGGCGGTAATTTGCTGAATCAGAACGAGTTCAACCTATGAAGATGGGTGTTATGTTCCCTCTCTTCCAGGAGGAGGGAGTGATTAAAGGAGTGATTGAATAAATCACAAAATGGTTCGCACAATGGACTGCCGCATAACTTTAGGATTGCAGGTGTGATTCCGTCAGCTCCCGGGGACTAGTTGATATTCAACTTACGTAGATGGTGCTGCACTATTTTCGAACTGATGCATACATCGCGTATATTCTCCGGCACAATTAATGCTGACAATTCTGACCGTTGTAATTCATCCTTTGGGGGTGAAAACTCGTGAATAAAACTGGCTAGAGCGTTAGCGGTTTCCAGCACAGAATCAGTTATTCCGTAATCTGTCACGATCGGAAATACTCCGAGTTTCATCTTCGTAGCGTTGTTAACAGTTCGATGAAGAAGTTTGGGATTTCGCTGCATTCTTACCACCAGCTGAAGCAGGTGATATTGTTAGTCCTTTCGGATGAGATTTGTGACTTGATTCCGCAATTAGCGAAAGTTTGCCCACGTCGAATCAGTTCTGGCAACCCTGTGAATAGCCCATGCCAAATTTCGCTTTGTCAACCGTTTTCTAGTCCTACTGCGAATTCTGAAGTGTCGTTCTTTGCTATTATGTTTCGGGAGATATTTAGAATTGAAATGTATCATGTTGATTATGTAATCTGTCAGGGTTGTTGAATACGAGTCCGGATCACTGAAATTTATATTATGTTCATCGAAAACTACAATTGTGTCCATCAAACCAATGTAATCCACTTTTCTATTTCGTTTTGTTTGTTTACAATTCTACTATCGTTGCACACATATAGAAATAGCAGAACGAGGTGGTCGCTTTGACCCAGCGGAGGGTGATACGGAACATCTTCGAAGGCTGTGGCTTCGGAGGTTAAGACTAGGTCTAGAACAGAAGTCTGTCGCAAATTTCGTTGTCGTGTATAATCGAAAACATGATTATACAAAGGGATGTAATCGAACAGTTCGCGATATTTTCAGTCTAGTAATAGGGGTGGATGATCTACTCGGTTATATAGTTGAGGCAGATTGAAGTCTCCATATTCAGCAATTGCGAATTGCGCTGTTTTCCGGCGTACTGCATTGCTTTCAAGAGTTTTTCGTTATGCGCATCCAATGATGATGGTGAACGGTAAACTACACCAACTATGCACCTGTCGCCTGATTCGAGCTTCAAGTTGCACCATATACTCTCTTCCAGATCGAGTTTAGTGTCTGTAACTACCATACAGTATAAACGTTTATGGTGGTAAACAGCTACTCCACCACCTGTACTTAGGTGGTCTCTCCAAAACAGGGTCATGTTTGGAATAGAGAGCTCGCTATCGGTCACGTTAGGTTGGAACCATGTCTCAGTTATTGCTATGACGTCGATTGAGTGCTGATTACATATATCCTTTAGTTCAGCTAGTTTGTTTAACAGGCATTGTGCGTTTGCATATAGGCAATTGATTGTGGTTTTCGTATACAGTTATGGAGCTGAAAGCTCGTCTATTAGTCCCACCCTTCGAGAATCGGACATCGGTCGTTTTTTGGTATTGTTACAGTGTTTCTAATCGGAGTCTCGTCTGATTGTGAAAGCCGTGGTTTGTTAGAAGTCGAAGAAAGTCTGTGATCACTCATTCTGACATCCTTTGGGAGATTCCTATGGTTAGCTTTCCAGTTAGCCCATCATACCTTTCGTTAAAAATGTTACTTTCAGAGGTTTTGGCCCGTCACCTTTATAGTTTGGTGACCGAGGTATTCTGAACGTGTCCACCACCACTGAAACGTGAGTTTCGATGATGTCGGCAACGTAGAGCAACTGTTTATAATCGTGGTGCTGTATTTCACTTCCCAAAGCAGTGTTAGCTTTTTTGGGAACACCAAGAAGAACGACACTGCGTTGGTCAGATTTGTTCTCATTGTTTAAGTTTACTTTCCTCCCTCACAACGGAATATCAGCATGTTTGCGAAATTTAGTGTGTGATAGATCTTTAAATGTTCTGTCTAGCTCTTCCAATCTACTACCTTGTGCTCCTGCGCTAGATGAAATATCTTTCAACGAAGCCGAGGTGTATGAAGCACTTATCCATTTTCGCATAAACAAAGCTGAAGTACCAGATGGTTTCCACTCAATTATGCTGAAGAATCTTGCTCCAGAGCTTACAGAAACATTATTCAAGCTCTTCAATTCATGCTTGAACTTTGGAGTGGTTCCTGATAAGTGGAAAAAGCTATAATAGTACCAATATACAAGGTTGGTTGCAGGTCAACTCTTGGTAACTATAGACCTGTCAGCCTGACTAGCATTGCCACATGGGAGACCTTTAGAAAACTAAGAAACCAGGTCATTACACTTATTGCTGAAGGCAAAATACAGTATCAAGCTGTCATAATGTGTAAAATGGAACGGGATCCCAATCTTCTCTACCAGATTGTGAACAAGCAGTGTTCAGTGAAACCAGGAGTTGTGGCCTTGCGGATGCCTACTGGAATGACCACAAATGCAGCTGACACCGCGAATGCTTTGGTAAATTATTATGCTACAGTATTTTGTCCAAAGGAAAGCATGGATGTACAAATGGATCCAGAAATAACGCATCCTCTACTATTGGACACAATAACCATCAACAAAGAAGAGGTGCTGGGAACTCTACTATCGTTGAATCCCAGAAAATCCCCTGGTTGTGATAAAATTACCCCGAATATACTCAAGCATTGTGCACAATCTCTATGCGGACCTTTAACTCAGTTATTCTGCGAATCGTTGTCGCAAAGTGTCATACCGACTTAATGGAAATCTGGTATAATCTACCCGATTTTCAAAGGCGGGGTGCGTTCGGAGCCCGCAAATTACAGACCTGTTACTTTGTTGTCCGCCGTATCCAAGGTACTCGAAAGGATCGTGGCAAACAAACTGAGCAAATACCTCGAGGAAAATAAGCTATTTTCGAGAGCACGAGACGGTTTTAGAAGAAGATACTCCTGCCTTACTAACATTCTCCTTACCCTTGACGACTGGACTCGAGCAGTAGATGCTGGGGATACTATCCATGTATGTTACCTTGATATGTCGAAAGCATTTGACCGTGTAAACCACAGTATACTCTTTTAGAAGCTGGAACGTTGTGTTCCTTGGACCAATCCTCTTCGCGCTTTATGCTAATGACATACCAGCTTTCATAAAATGCAGGATCGTACTGTTCGCGGACGATATAAAAGTGTGGTCGAAGATAAGTATGTCGGAAGACTGCCAAATGCTCCAGAAGGATCTGGACAACCTCCAGGCTTGGTCCCTAAAAAATCGCATATTTTTCAATTTCCAAAAGTGTCACATGTTAAACATTGGCAAATATGTGGAGTACCAGTATTTTCTTGGAACACACAGCCTCTCGTGGACCATGGAACAAAGGGACTTGGGTGTGTTATTAAGCAAAACCCTAGGGATGTCGAGCCACTGCAACTACGTCTATCGCAAAACATCACAGAAATTGTCACTCCTAACGAGAATTTTCGGTAGGTTCTCAAAACAGACAATTTCCTGTATTATAAATACGTACATCAGGCCCACGATGGAATATGCGGTTCAAGCATGGTCGCCATGGCTTAAAAAAGATGTTGCGACTTTGCAACAAATATATCATCGAGCTACTAAACTTGTCACAAGACTCAGCCAAAAACCCTACAATGAGCGAATCAAAACGCTAAATTTATTTGATTATCCACGTCGTCGTCTCCGAGGGGATTTGATTCTGGTTTACAATATTTTGAATACTGAAAAACACCATCTACAATGCTTATTGAATCTACGGAGCTCGCATAATACAAGAGCTCACACATTTACTCTAACTGTCCCTCACTCGAGAGTCAACTGCACACGACATATTTTTGCTGTTCGAGTTTGTTTTACTTGGAACAATCTGCCAGATAATGTTGTAAACTCACCAAACCAGCAAACTTTCAAGAGAAGCCTCGATGCCTTTTTGACCCTAAACCCGTGCATGGAAGAAAACTATACGTCTTAACACCATACACCTACATTTGTTATCCCACCAATCGAAAACAATTTCTGCCCTTTGGATATTTACTTGATTCTTGAACTGCTCAGTAAGCAATATAATCCCATTTTTGCTTGTTATATTATTCGTTGTTGTCATATTATTCTGTGTTTTTTGTAAAGCTATATGCTATTTGAACCATTAAAATTGAATTGTATTGAATTGAATTGTCTCGAATGTATTGGCAATGCCTTCCTTACAGGTACGACATTCACAGTTCGGGTATGATCTACGCTGTCGAACCAAACCGACGTGATCAGTGGGGTATCCCAAGGGTCGATGCTCGGTCCTCTTCAATTCCTGATTTACATTGATTACTTGTCGTCTGCATTCAAGTGTTCAAGCTCCATTTTCGCGGATGGTGTGAAGTTAATCGGATCAATGGATGTAGATACCATGGTGAATGACTTTTAGCGTGTCATAAACTGTTCATACCAGTGGGACCTTCCGCGGATCCTTAATAAGAGTCAACGCGTATCAGCACTGGTAAGATGTCAGTCCTGGTGTCGGGAAATTCAACCAGTGTTAACGCCACTAAGTGTGTTAAGGATTTGGGAGTACTAGTTAGTTCTGACTTCAAATAGGAGGACAAATGCGCCGCTGCAGCTTAACGTGATCGCAAAGTAATTTTTCAGCTGAGATCCGTGCTATCTTGCAGAAGACCGGATGTATTCCTGCCAATTTACAAAACATTAGTTCGGCCGCATTTCGAATATTGTGTCCAGGCGTGGTGCCCTTAATACAAGAGGGCCATCGTTCGACTGGAAAGCGTTCAGCGTCTCGCAACTCGCATGATTCATGGTCAGCGAGGGAAACCTTACGTTGCACGCCTGAAGTCCCTAGATGTTTCCTCACTTGCGCTCCGTCGTTTGAGAGTTGACTTATTGAAAACTTCAATATCTTACAGGGGTTAAGTGGGGATATCATGAACGCCTTCTTTGCCTTTAGTACCGAGCACAAGACCTCGCGGGTGTTCACTAAAACTAGTTACGGATCGATGTAGACTACACTCCCGGAAAACCGTTTTAGCCTCAGGGTGGTAAATTTCTGGAACTGGCTTCCAGAAAATGCTTATATCCTGTAGTTCTGTCACAAGTTTTGAGAATGGTTTTCACCGCATCTGAGGTAAGCCTTTTCCTGAATACTCCCCTAATTGCTATGCAAGATAAGGTTGTTCACATTTTTCAGCGTTATTTTTTAAATAAAGTAAATGCTAGAGTTCCGATTCTTATACACAACTCTTCTTTAACTGACCTCTGACCGAACGGCTGAAGAGAAATTTATTTTTATTTTTCCAGCATCATCCGTAAAAGGTGCTTCTTGAATACAACCCGGAAAATCGCTTGCCGTCGCGATCCTTGATGATTTCCAAAACACAATAAGTAAAAAGGTTGTGGCAGTTGGGGTTGCTTCTCTGCAGCTTTACACCGATTAAATTTCTGAATGCTTGATTGGCTCGTTACCCAAATACTGTCCTGCGCAACTAAACTGAACTGAACAATTTTTATATCATTGTCTTTATACGAATAACCTTCTGTTGTACATAAATATTGAATTCATATCATAAATTCTTGAAATTATTTTTCATCAATATGAAAAATCATTCCGTATCACCATTTCAATTGTACTGAACATAGGTCTTGGTGATAATATAAACGCTTGTTATAATAAATGAACATATATTTTTTCAAGGACATTCAACTACTATTTATTAACATATGTTTTTCGTGTCAAATTCACTTTAAAATCGGTGTTTGCAACATGGGAATTTTGTTTGTGATTACAAGTTTCTGCGAATTCTCTTAGTGCTGTGAAGTATTTTTGTCATCGTAGGAGATTTCTTTTCACCTAATTCTGTAGCTTTTCGGAATAGCAATTTTGGTGGTCGGTGGATTTGCTATTTGGAATCTACAAAAATATATTTATACCGAGAAATCTCCGATAAGTCGATTCGTTATCGTGGTTTTGGTTTTGGTTTTGGGTAGTTTCATGGTCATCCTGGGAGTTTCCGGATTTTGTGTTGCTTGCACGCGGAATACATACTGTTTATTGCTTGTATGTCCTTAATTTTTCTAATGCTACAGTATATTCTCGCGGTTACTCTAATTATTATTGCCGGTCTAGGGGCAGGGATCGCGGGATTCGTTTTGCAATACAAGGTTTGCAAAATATTTTTGAACTTTGTCAGGTTAAAGAATATGCATCAACATTTTATTGAGTGTTTACGAACGTTACAACACAGATGACACGCAGATAAAATTTCTCATAATCACACCACCGAATCTAAGTTTATGTTGTGAGGAAATTTCCGTAATGTAATTTAAATTAGTTTTCTCGGGTGATATGTCGAAATGAGATCGTTAATTCTATCGTCTGCAACTAAACCGTGTGTTGTTTGATCCAGTATGTTTCAAACTGCAAGGTTCTTTTTTGCTGGATTTCAGTTACATTCCATAAACACTGAATATGGAAAAAAATCCAAATATCATTTCCGACATAATATTTCTTTATATATATATGTCCATTTTTATCTTGCAATCATGTACTGATTGATTCTGTTAAATATCAATTTTCCAACCTTTCAGAAATGTGACACAGCTTTTGCTAGATTTATCAAGCCATATATTCACATCGTCGCAAGTTGTGTTTTCGCATTCGGACTATCGCAAATACTGGGTTAGTGTTCGGTATTTGCATTTATCAAGCAATTCGGCGTGAAGGATATGCGGAAAAATATCAAAAACGTTGGATAACACAACTTTTGCACCGGATAATCATTTAACCATTTTTAATCAGAAAGTAATCGTATTGCTTCCCATCAACTGTGTGCCGCTAATAGTTGACCATTATTGTGATTGTTTACCGCTTTAAATAAAATTATTTTGATATGAAATAATATGCAGTTTTTCTCACTTATATCTTCCAAACTCACACCAGTTTTTTGACATACTGACCTTTTGTGCTGTCGAAAGTGTGCTGCTGCTGTTATACACTGAGATTTGCTTTCTCAAGTCTTCGATTATGTATGTACTGTGGAACGATGGAACGAGAAGACAAAATACTTCAGGAAAATACAATTTCAATCCTCAAATATCAGTCTCCTGATGCACACACTTAAGAATTTAATTTCATGTATTATGTTTGATTTTACAATACATTTGTGAACCATTAATATTCGAAGATTGACGAAAACTCGAGTTTCATTCCTCATCAATTCAACCACAACTGACAGTTTGTTAGCCGGAGTACAACTGAGTAATGGTTAGCTATAAATTAAGAGTTTTTGCGCAGCTCATATGTATGTTTGTACGGAATAAACTCGGAAGCGATTCTGTTAGATACGAAAATATGTTACGACAATTGTAAGGAAGAATGGCATACACATATAATGAAACGTGATTAAGAGAAGGAAAAAGAGTCCTGAGCTTCTCTACCAGTTAGTAAATGAGTGATCAAGAATCAAACCAGACATAATCTCTGTACAAACACCTAATGGATTGACTCACTCTACCCATGATACGACCGATTATTTAGCAACATTTTGCTCAATTATCTTTAATCCTAAGCGTTGTTTTCAATATCAAGTTCTACCAAACTCGCCAAATTTAGATTCATTAAGTGTAATGAATTCCATTGAATATGTGGTTGTGCGGAAACTTTGTAAACTAAACGAAAACACGAAATCAGGGTTGACCACTCCTATTTATAAAGGTGGTAGCCGTTCAGACACAGCGAACTATCGTTCGGTTTGGCTACTTCCGCGTATCTCTAAATAAGTGTATTGCATTGAGACTGAACGCATAAAAGAACATTTGGAATATCAAAATATTTTGATTGCAGCACAACACGGTTTTCGAAGAAATTGTTTCTATTTATCTAACCTTCCTACAACGTTCGAGGATTGAACTTAGGCTCTAGACGACAATGAGGATGTACATGCTTGCTACATCGATATTTTCAAAACTTTCGATAGAGTCAACCATGACATTCTAATAAAAACGCTGAAAGCTTATGGAATAACGGGAATGTTGCTGAATTATGTAGAGGACTATCTTACTGATAGACACGTGCTATTTCGCGTTGACAGCACCCTCTCTAGAAAATTACGTCACAAGTGAAGTTCCGCAAAGCTCGGTGCTTGGACCTTTATGGTTTTGGGGTATATGAACGGTATATTGGAGGATATAGAGTGTAACTTAATACGGTGTTTTGATGATATTAACAAATGAAAACGTCTCAGGTCCTTTTATGACTGTATGACATTACAACGGGATCTGTGCAAATTATTTCGTTGGTTCTATAGTAATGACTTATAATTTAATCCTGCAAAATGTAAAATGAAAAAATGAAAAATCTCTGCACCACACGTATCAGCTTGGCACGCAAGATCTCAGCTGGTCCATTGCAGAAAAAGATCTCGGTATCTGAGTGCCAAGCATTAAAGAGATTTACGGAATTCATACTGCTATGTAAATAGCATATTTTGCGATTTCATGTTAAGAGCAATTTTCTCCTCAACTATGCATTCTAGAGCTGCAGAAATCCTGGTAAGTATGGTGATCGGACTGTTGTTTGCAAGATCTGTGATTCCACCAAACTTGTAAATATGTAAAAAAACCCGATGTATAATCACCAGACTGATTTTCATATTTTAAACAAGTTGCGTCAAAATGGATGTCAGTAAGTCTTTAGTTGATGTGGGTTTTTTTAATCATAACTACGTTAACATTTTGATTCATTTCATTAAAATTGCTTGAAATTAGTTTACATTAATTAACATGTTATGATAAACAAAATTACCATCCAAGTGATGATGTTCTAATAGACAAGATCGGAAAAGGAAAAACATCATAGTGGAAATACTGAACGCTAACATTTACTGTCCAATTCGCCGTTTCTGACTTCCTAGCAAACCATAGTATGCGCATTGAAATATTCGGCATTGGATTAACCTCTTTTTCTTAGGATTAGCTGTCGCTATTTCCTCCGGTGCGTGATATTTATGGTACTATCTTCTGTCATTTTACATTTTACAATCATCCAAATAATTGAATATCAGACAGAAACTGGAAACATTTATTTATATACATTCCATCTTACAACCGGTTTGTATACATTATGTAATGCACGTGATATTTATCATAACGAATAATTATACCTAGAACAAGTATGACATTTTTACCTATAGAATTTGTCGACCATTTCAAAGAAGGCCTGAAGTCCATTAATTTTTTTCTTACATACGCGCCGTCGTTTGAAAGGTCATTTGATTGAAACCTTGAAGATCTTGAAACAGTTAGGCGACGTTATCTTGAACGACATCTTTGCCTTAGTCCTGAGGTGTGCACCCGCTGGCATTTTTAGTAGACTGACCACTACAATAATGTTCCCAAGAATGTTGGAGAAAAGGCACAGGAGATAGAAGATTTATCGCGGTAGCCAAAAGAGGAATTGTGTATCAAGGTCAATTGTTAAGCACAGTGAAACAATGTTGCTACTCATTCATTCATTCACTTATTCACCCCTGGTTCTTGGGTCCGCTACAAAACTGATTGAAACTCTTGTGTTGAAAGACAGCGCTTGCTCAAACATGAGTTTGATTTATCCTTAGCTAGGGACGCCTAATCCGATCCGATAAGTGTATATAGCTACGCTTAATCAAAAGTCAAAACCAGGAAAAGCATTGGAGATATGATACTGGAAGACGGAAATGTAGCTCATACCGACCATCCTCATTCGAATTTCTTGTCTAAGTAATTAGGTGGTATTTGGAGAAGTGATAGATTCAAGATTCAAGAATTTATGGTATAAAAAAGCTCGTAGATTTACAACACCACAGGATATTCGTATAAGGACAATGAATATATATATATACTAAATAAATTGAGTCATTAGGAAGATCGGCAGTTTTGTAGTTACAAAAATGTCATGTATTGTCGCTGTATGATGAAAAAACATAATTCATTTGGAAAAAGATCATGTTATATAAACAGGATGTAGGGTGGAATTACTACGCATAAATATATCCAATTTGTTCCTGAAAATCCTTTCACTAGATGATTGGACAACATCTGATGGTAGGGAGTTCCATAAGAAACAAACGCGCACCGAATAGAAGAACCGACGGCAGTTCCGGTGGGACTGTGGAATATCAAATGCCAATGGGTAAGTACGTGTGACATGGCTTGACCGGAGGCGAAATAGATGCCTCAGAGGGTGCGCCTTTGAGTTCATTATTTTGTACGTTAGGATTAGATCAAATCTAAATGCAAAGCAGTGTATCCAAATTAAGATGTTCAAGTCGATTCTCATATGGTAGTTTGCGGAGGCAGCCAACCATTTTAGTTGCTGTGTGATAAATCCTCTCGAGCAGCTCTATGTCCTTTTGTAGCCATGGTGACCAAGCTTGCACTGCGTAATCCATCACCGGGTTAATATAAGTATTTATGAGCATGGAGAATGAATCAAGGGAAAAATATCCGAAAATCCGCCGAAGCATACCTAGCATGCGGCTAGCTCGGTTGTACATTGCTTCGCATTGCATGCTATTCTTAAGACTTCCACTAATCCATACTCCGAGGTCTTTTCCTTTAGTTTTCCATTCCAGTTGGTTTGATCCAAGGTTGTATGAGAATGGGAAATCTTTGCCTATTTGCAACATTTCACACTTTCGGAAGTTGAATGGAAGTTTGTTTCGATCCGACCAGCTATTCAATACACCCAAATCGCTTTGTAAGCGCAAACAGTCCACGCTTGACGTGATTCGCATCCAAACTTTAACATCATCCGCAAAGAGAACCATTTTGGCTGTGACAAGTTTCGAAACGTCGTTGATGTAGACCAAAAAGAGAAGCGGGCCAAGTACCGAACCTTGTGGGTCACCGCTAGTGACTTCGATTTCCCCAGACATCACACCATCGATACGTACAGTTGCTGGTGCGGCACTATTTTCGAACTGATGCATACATCGCGTATATTCTCCGGCACAATTAATGCTGACAATTCTGACCGTTGTAATTCATCCTTTGGGGGTGAAAACTCGTGAATAAAACTGGCTAGAGCGTTAGCGGTTTCCAGCACAGAATCAGTTATTCCGTTATCTGTCATGATCGGAAATACTCCGGGTTTCATCTTCGTAGCGTTGTTAACAGTTCGATGAAGAAGTTTGGGATTTCGCTGCATTCTTACCACCAGCTGAAGCAGGTGATATTGTTAGTCCTTTCGGATGAGATTTGTGACTTGATTCCGCAATTAGCGAAAGTTTGCCCACGTCGAATCAGTTCTGGCAACCCTGTGAATAGCCCATGCCAAATTTCGCTTTGTCAACCGTTTTCTAGTCCTACTGCGAATTCTGAAGTGTCGTTCTTTGCTATTATGTTTCGGGAGATATTTAGAATTGAAATGTATCATGTTGATTATGTAATCTGCCAGGGTTGTTGAATACGAGTCCGGATCACTGAAATTTATATTATGTTCATCGAAAACTACAATTGTGTCCATCAAACCAATGTAATCCACTTTTCTATTTCGTTTTGTTTGTTTACAATTCTACTATCGTTGCACACATACAGAAATAGCAGAACGAGGTGGTCGCTTTGACCCAGCGGAGGGTGATACGGAACATCTTCAACGGCTGTGGCTTCGGAGGTTAAGACTAGATCTAGAACAGAAGTCTGTTGCAAATTTCGTTGTCGTGTATAATCGAAAACATGATTATACAAAGGGATGTAATCGAACAGTTCGCGATATTTTCAGTCTAGTGATAGGGGTGGATGATCTATTCGGTTATATAGTTGAGGCAGATTGAAGTCTCCATATTCAGCAATTGCGAATTGCGCAGTTTTCCGGCGTACTGCATTGCTTTCAAGAGTTTTTCGTTATACGCATCCAATGATGATGGTGAACGGTAAACTACACCAACGATGCAACTGTCGCGTGATTCGAGCTTCAAGTTGCACCATATACTCTCTTCCAGATCGAGTTTAGTGTCTGTAACTACCGTACAGTATAAACGTTGATGGTGGTAAACAGCTACTCCACCACCTGTACTTAGGTGGTCTCTCCAAAACAGGGTCATGTTTGGAATAGAGAGCTCGCTATCGGTCACGTTAGGTTGGAACCATGTCTCAGTTATTGCTATGACGTCGAGTGAGTGCTGATTACATATATCCTTTAGTTCAGCTAGTTTGTTTAACAGGCATTGTGCGTTTGCATATAGGCAATTGATTGTGGTTTTCGTATACAGTTATGGAGCTGAAAGCTCGTCTATTAGTCCCACCCTTCGAGAATCGGACATCGGTCGTTTTTTGGTATTGTTACAGTGTTTCTAATCGGAGTCTCGTCTGATTGTGAAAGCCGTGGTTTGTTAGAAGTCGAAGAAAGTCTGTGATCACTCATTCTGACATCCTTTGGGAGATTCCTATGGTTAGCTTTCCAGTTAGCCCATCATACCTTTCGTTAAAAATGTTACTTTCAGAGGTTTTGGCCCGTCACCTTTATAGTTTGGTGACCGAGGTATTCTGAACGTGTCCACCACCACTGAAACGTGAGTTTCGATGATGTCGGCAACGTAGAGCAACTGTTTATAATCGTGGTGCTGTATTTCACTTCCCAAAGCAGTGTTAGCTTTTTTGGGAACACCAAGAAGAACGACACTGCGTTGGTCAGATTTGTTCTCATTGTTTAAGTTTACTTTCCTCCCTCACAACGGAATATCAGCATGTTTGCGAAATTTAGTGTGTGATAGATCTTTAAATGTTCTGTCTAGCTCTTCCAATCTACTACCTTGTGCTCCTGCGCTAGATGAAATATCTTTCAACGAAGCCGAGGTGTATGAAGCACTTATCCATTTTCGCATAAACAAAGCTGAAGTACCAGATGGTTTCCACTCAATTATGCTGAAGAATCTTGCTCCAGAGCTTACAGAAACATTATTCAAGCTCTTCAATTCATGCTTGAACTTTGGAGTGGTTCCTGATAAGTGGAAAAAGCTATAATAGTACCAATATACAAGGTTGGTTGCAGGTCAACTCTTGGTAACTATAGACCTGTCAGCCTGACTAGCATTGCCACATGGGAGACCTTTAGAAAACTAAGAAACCAGGTCATTACACTTATTGCTGAAGGCAAAATACAGTATCAAGCTGTCATAATGTGTAAAATGGAACGGGATCCCAATCTTCTCTACCAGATTGTGAACAAGCAGTGTTCAGTGAAACCAGGAGTTGTGGCCTTGCGGATGCCTACTGGAATGACCACAAATGCAGCTGACACCGCGAATGCTTTGGTAAATTATTATGCTACAGTATTTTGTCCAAAGGAAAGCATGGATGTACAAATGGATCCAGAAATAACGCATCCTCTACTATTGGACACAATAACCATCAACAAAGAAGAGGTGCTGGGAACTCTACTATCGTTGAATTCCAGAAAATCCCCTGGTTGTGATAAAATTACCCCGAATATACTCAAGCATTGTGCACAATCTCTATGCGGACCTTTAACTCAGTTATTCTGCGAATCGTTGTCGCAAAGTGTCATACCGACTGAATGGAACTCGGGTATAATCTCCCCGATTTTCAAAGGCGGGGTGCGTTCGGAGCCCGCAAATTACAGACCTGTTACTTTTTGTCCGCCGTATCCAAGGTACTCGAAAGGATCGTGGCAAACAAACTGAGCTAATACCATGAGGAAAATAAGCTATTTTCGGGAGCACGAGACGGTTTTAGAAGAAGATACTCCTGCCTTACTAACATTCTCCTTACCCTTGACGACTGGACTCGAGCAGTAGATGCTGGGGATACTATCCATGTATGTTACCTTGATATGTCGAAAGCATTTGACCGTGTAAACCACAGTATTCTCTTGCAGAAGCTGGAACGTTGTGGTATCACTGGCGGTCTGTTAGCATGGTTAGAAAATTACCTGACTGATCGGTTTGTTCAAGTCTCTGTGGACGGTGCTCTATCGAAGTCGGTAGCCGTGACAAGTGGAGTGCCTCAGGGATCCGTCCTCGGACCAATCCTCTTCGCGCTTTATGCTAATGACATACCAGCTCTCATCAAATGCAAGATCGTACTGTTCGCGGACGATATAAAAGTGTGGTCGAAGATAAGTAAGTCGGAAGACTGCGAACTGCTCCAGAAGGATCTGGACAACCTCCAGGCTTGGTCCCTAAAAAATCGCATATTTTTCAATTTCCAAAAGTGTCACATGTTAAACATTGGCAAATATGTGGAGTACCAGTATTTTCTTGGAACACACAGCCTCTCGTGGACCATGGAACAAAGGGACTTGGGTGTGTTATTAAGCAAAACCCTAGGGATGTCGAGCCACTGCAACTACGTCTATCGCAAAACATCACAGAAATTGTCACTCCTAACGAGAATTTTCGGTAGGTTCTCAAAACAGACAATTTCCTGTATTATAAATACGTACATCAGGCCCACGATGGAATATGCGGTTCAAGCATGGTCGCCATGGCTTAAAAAAGATGTTGCGACTTTGCAACAAATATATCATCGAGCTACTAAACTTGTCACAAGACTCAGCCAAAAACCCTACAATGAGCGAATCAAAACGCTAAATTTATTTGATTATCCACGTCGTCGTCTCCGAGGGGATTTGATTCTGGTTTACAATATTTTGAATACTGAAAAACACCATCTAC
The DNA here is from genome assembly GCA_013407085.1 of Atriophallophorus winterbourni. NCBI lineage: Eukaryota > Metazoa > Platyhelminthes > Trematoda > Plagiorchiida > Microphallidae > Atriophallophorus > Atriophallophorus winterbourni. The sequence continues at coordinate 57,580 of JACCGJ010004554.1, forward strand.
AATGCTTATTGAATCTACGGAGCTCGCATAATACAAGAGCTCACACATTTACTCTAACTGTCCCTCACTCGAGAGTCAACTGCACACGACATATTTTTGCTGTTCGAGTTTGTTTTACTTGGAACAATCTGCCAGATAATGTTGTAAACTCACCAAACCAGCAAACTTATAAGAGAAACCATGATTGCTTTTTGACCCTAAACCCGTGCATGGAAGAAAACTATACGTCTTAACACCATACACCTACATTTGTTATCCCACCAATCGAAAACAATTTCTGCCCTTTGGATATTTACTTGATTCTTGAACTGCTCAGTAAGCAATATAATCCCATTTTTGCTTGTTATATTATTCGTTGTTGTCATATTATTCTGTGTTTTTTGTAAAGCTATATGCTTTTTGGACCTGTTACGACCAATGCCGTTAGTTAACGCGTAGATCCCCCGTCCCTAGTTCGACAAATTCAGAACCACGATTTGGGTTTACTACGGTACTGTAATTAATGACAGTTACAATAATAATGGTATACAAACCTCAATTATATCGGGACGCACCGGTACAATGGAGTCAAAACTCCAGCAATAATAGGTTCAATGAAAATGACGACCTGACGCATAAAAACTAGAAATAGTTAATTTACCAATGTTGTCGTCCAAATTTCCGTATAAAACAACAAATGACACACAAATTGGTGTCCGAATTGAAACAATAAAATGAGCCCAAATACCACGTGCAAAAATATGTGGAATTTAATGGCAGCCAAGCAAAATCAATTAGTTCAACTAAACAAAAAATGTGTACAAGTGGATCGAACAGTATCAAAAATGTATACACAAATAGGTAAAACCGTGAAGAATTAAGAAAAAATCAATTTGTTTAAATAGAAAAACAAGAAGGAATTTTACACAAATTTTTGTCATTTACACCGCCCGCCAAATTCCTTCTAGAGCTAACTTCTGAATGAACAAACTGATTGGTTCCACCTTCCTAATTACCCGACCCTGAATAAAGCAGAATGGCAATGACTCTTTTTAGTGGCGAGTCACACAGGCCACGTCGCATCGCCATCATTGGACACATGTGGCGTTTTATAGGGAAATAGTTTGCCGGACTAAGACCCACCACGTCCTCAGGTTCTGCCGTTCTCCCTTTAAGAAGTTTGAGCTAGCCCTATCTGCGCCGCCACGCCGGACTCCGAGCATACCTCTTCTTGTGCTCCTTCCAGCAGACAAATTTTCCGTATATCACGTGTTACCAAACCATTTTTGAGCGAACAACAACAGTCCTGACCAGATCATCTTTGCTCACATGAACATCTACAACAATACCAAGTGGCCAAGCAGGTTTCGAAGTTTCAACACTGCTCAATAATACCACATCCCCAACACGAACATTGCGTTTGCGATTGATCCATTTCTGTCTTGTCTGTAGTAGTGGTAGGTACTCAGATTTCCAGCGTTTCCAGAATACGTTTGCCAGGTGCAGCGATTGTTTCAAATTCCTCTTATAAGTGTCAACAAATCTTTCTTCAGAATGCATTCAATCATTTGAGCGATTCAGCAACAAATCGTTAGGACACAAAGAACAAGAGTCAATATCCTCTGAAGACAAAGGAACAAGCGGTCTGTTGTTCAGAATTCTCTCAGCTTCAATTAGAACGGTTTGCAGCGTCTCGTCCGATGGTGTTTGTTCTGTGCATGTAGCATTTAATGCACGACGAATTGATCTTATCAGCCTCTCCCAAACACCTCCTCTATGACTAGAGTACGGAGGATTAAAGCACCACTCAATACTATGTGAAACTAGTTTATCCGATAAACCGTCACTGTTCAATCCATTTAGCCATATACGTAGCACTCGTTCAGCGCCAGCAAGGTTGGACCCATTATCCGAATAAATAATCTGCGGTTTACCTCGACGTCCAATGAAACGAAAGAGCGCCATCAAAAACGAATCCGTATCCATAGAATGGGCTACTACTATGTTGACTGCGCGTGACTGTAAACAAGTAAATAGGCATCCGTATCGTTTTTCTACAGATCGACCTCGTCTAACTTCAAACGGTCCAAAATAATCCAGACCCACTTTAGCGAACGGGTAAGAACCTGTGGTCACACGGACTGGAGGAAGATCAGACATCAGTTGAGTTGCCGGTCTGGCATCTAACCGTTTACAGGTTAAGCATTTCGCGAGGGCTCGCTTCACGCATGATAGCCCACTGATCGGCCAAAATTTCCTGCGCAGGACGCTGAGGGTATGCGCTGGCCCAGAATGTCCTTCGAGCAGATGAACATCAAAAATCAATAGGTCAGTAACATTATGCCTTTTAGGAATTATAATGGGGTGAATGCTTTCATCTGCAAGATCAGAATGCCTCAATCGACCACCAACTTTCCAAATACCTTGATCAATAAATGGGCGTAACTTCTTCAATGATGACAAATTGAACTCGCAGGGCTCACTTAGCGCCTTATCACCAAATACATTCCGCTGCGTCAATCGAATAATTTCTGCTTCGGCATTTCGGAATTCGTCTAATCCGATCTTGCCTACCGATGAAGATCCATTTGAACAATGACCAAGCATGATAATAACATAACGCTTGAAACGGATCAGCCAAGCAATCGAGCGTACAAGCCGTTTCCAACTAGAGAATCGACGAAGAATGACGTCTATTCCACGCTCTGGCTCAACCAAAGTAATGTTACAATTGGCACGCTTGAATTCAATTCGTTCGCTGCATTGTGGATCAACTACTTCAGGCCACATATCAATGGTTTGTATCAGGAAGTCGGGGCCGTTCAACCAAAATTCCAATCGAGACAATTCCATAACACCTCTGGAGGTCAAATCAGCCGGATTAAATCGTGTACCAACATGCCTCCACTGGCAAGGTATCGTGTGTTCATGTATGAAGGTCAAACGATTCGCTACGAACGTTGAGAAACGACTAGTGTGATTGGTAATATAATACAAAACGGTCATCGAATAAGTCCAAAAGAAAACGTTTTTGACAAGTTCACCAAAGGCGGATTTCAGAATCAGATATACACGTACCACAAGTACAGCTGCGGCTAATTCCAACCTAGGGATCGATACCGCTTTCAATGGATTCACTCGAGATTTTGAAAATAATAGACGAACCGGTGACATGACCGAATCATTATACGTCCATTATATACGTCATTATTTACGTCCATATGCAACAGCGCCATGGCCAGATTCCGAAGCATCGCTGAATACGTGAAGACTCAAGGACGACATACTCTCATTCATTTCGCCAATGCGTCTTGGAATACGTAACTCCTTGATTGCATGCATGCTACTGATCCACTTATCACACATTAGTTGAAGATCATCACACATCGTCTCGTCCCAACCCAAAGGTTTTCTGCAACAGTTTTGTAGTGAAACCTTCCCAGGAAAAATCCAAGGACTCATGAGGCCAAGTGGGTCATACAACCCACTTACAACTGACAACAAACTTCGTTTCGTCGTTGGGCGTTTTGACAGATTCAGATCAAACGCGAATTCGTCAGTGTCTGCATCCCATTTAACACCCAGCATTCTTTCGGTCGAAAGCTTATCTTGGCTAATAACTCGAACATTAGGTGCGCGTTCGTCCTGCGGCACATCTTCAAGTAAATTACGATCATTGGAAATCCATTTTGTCAAACGAAACCCTCCCATTCGTACCAATGCATACAACTGCTTCACCAAGGACTTTGCTTCGAGTTCAGTAGGCACTGATATCAAACAGTCATCCACATAAAAATTTCTTGAAACATAGTCTCCGATTTTCTTTTCAAATAGATGTCCGAATTGCTCAACCGTTTTGCGCAGTGCGAACGTTGCGCAGAATGGAGATGACGTTGCACCAAAAGGATGAACCGTCATCCGAAACCTTTTAATGGGATCCGAAATGTCATTTTTGTCCCACCAGAGAATTCGAAGAGCATCTCTATCATTCTCTGGCACCTTTACCTGTAAGAACATTTCATCGATATCAGCGGCGACGGCATAGGCGTGTAAGCGGAAGCGTATCAACACGTCGATCAAATTCGTTGTCAGATTTGGTCCTTGAAGTAGGGCATCATTCAACGATACACCGTTGTGTTTAGCAGCACAATCGAACACAATTCTAAGCTTCTCTGGTCTCTTAGGATTGAAAACAGGATGATGAGGCAAATACCAAGCATGATTCTTATCTGCATTACTCGGAACGGTTCCGATATAATTGAGTACTGTTACGACCAATGTCGTTAGTTAACGCGTAGATCCCCCGTCCCTAGTTCGACAAATTCAGAACCACGATTTGGGTTTACTACGGTACTGTAATTAATGACAGTTACAATAATAATGGTATACAAACCTCAATTATATCGGAACGCACCGGTACAATGGAGTCAAAACTCCAGCAATAATAGATTCAATGAAAATGACGACCTGACGCATAAAAACTAGAAATAGTTAATTTACCAATGTTGTCGTCCAAATTTCCGTATCAAACAACAAATGACACACAAATTGGTGTCCAAATTGAAACAATAAAATGAGCCCAAATACCACGTGCAAAAATATGTGGAATTTAATGGCAGCCAAGCAAAATCAATTAGTTCAACAAAACAAAAAATGTGTACAAGTGGATCGAACAGTATCAAAAATGTATACACAAATAGGAAAAACCGTGAAGAATTAAGAAAAAATCAATTTGTTTAAATAGAAAAATAAGAAGGAATTTTACACAAATTTTTGTCATTTACAGGACCATTAAAATTGAATTGTATTGAATTGAATTGTCTCGAATGTATTGGCAATGCCTTCCTTACAGGTACGACATTCACAGTTCGGGTATGATCTACGCTGTCGAACCAAACCGACGTGATCAGTGGGGTATCCCAAGGGTCGATGCTCGGTCCTCTTCTATTCCTGATTTACATTGATTACTTGTCGTCTGCATTCAAGTGCCCAAGCTCCATTTTCGCGAATGGTGTGAAGTTAATCGGATCAATGGATGTAGATACCATGGTGAATGACTTTTAGCGTGTCATAAACTGTTCATACCAGTGGGACCTTCCGCGGATCCTTAATAAGAGTCAACGCGTATCAGCACTGGTAAGATGTCAGTCCTGGTGTCGGGAAATTCAACCAGTGTTAACGCCACTTAGTGTGTTAAGGATTTGGGAATACTAGTTAGTTCCGACTTCAAATAGGAGGACAAATGCGCCGCTGCAGCTTAACGTGATCGCAAAGTAATTTTTCAGCTGAGATCCGTGCTATCTTGCAGAAGACCGGATGTATTCCTGCCAATTTACAAAACATTAGTTCGGCCGCATTTCGAATATTGTGTCCAGGCGTGGTGCCCTTAATACAAGAGGGCCATCGTTCGACTGGAAAGCGTTCAGCGTCTCGCAACTCGCATGATTCATGGTCAGCGAGGGAAACCTTACGTTGCACGCCTGAAGTCCCTAGATGTTTCCTCACTTGCGCTCCGTCGTTTGAGAGTTGACTTATTGAAAACTTCAATATCTTACAGGGGTTAAGTGGGGATATCATGAACGCCTTCTTTGCCTTTAGTACCGAGCACAAGACCTCGCGGGTGTTCACTAAAACTAGTTACGGATCGATGTAGACTACACTCCCGGAAAACCGTTTTAGCCTCAGGGTGGTAAATTTCTGGAACTGGCTTCCAGAAAATGCTTATATCCTGTAGTTCTGTCACAAGTTTTGAGAATGGTTTTTACCGCATCTGAGGTAAGCCTTTTCCTGAATACTCCCCTAATTGCTATGCAAGATAAGGTTGTTCACATTTTTCAGCGTTATTTGTTAAATAAAGTAAATGCTAGAGTTCCGATTCTTATACACAACTCTTCTTTAACTGACCTCAGACCGAACGGCTGAAGAGAAATTTATTTTTATTTTTCCAGCATCATCCATAAAAGGTGCTTCTTGAATACAACCCGGAAAATCGCTTGCCGTCGCGATCCTTGATGATTTCCAAAACACAATAAGTAAAAACGTTTTGGCAGTTGGGGTTGCTTCTGTTCAGCTTTTCACCGAGGATGCTTGATTGGCTCGTTACCCAAATACTGTCCTGCGCAACTAAACTGAACTGAACAATTTTTATATCATTGTCTTTATAAGAATAACCTTCTGTTGTACATAAATATTGAATTCATATCATAAATTCTTGAAATTATTTTTCATCAATATGAAAAATCATTCCGTATCACCATTTCAATTCTACTGAACATAGGTCTTGGTGATAATATAAACGCTTGTTATAATAAATGAACATATATTTTTTCAAGGATATTCAACTACTATTTATTAACATATGTTTTTCGTGTCAAATTCACTTTAAAATCGGTGTTTGCAACATGGGGAATTTTGTTTGTGATTACAAGTTTCTGCGAATTCTCTTAGTGCTGTGGAGTATTTTTGTCATTGTAGGAGATTTCTTTTCACCTAATTCTGTAGCTTTTCGGAATAGCAATTTTGGTGGTCGGTGGATTTGCTATTTGGAATCTACAAAAATATATTTATACCGAGAACTCTCCGATAAGTCGATTCGTTATCGCGGTTTTGGTTTTGGGTAGTTTCATGGTCATCCTGGGAGTTTCCGGATTTTGTGTTGCTTGCACGCGGAATACATACTGTTTATTGCTTGTATGTCCTTAATTTTTCTAATGCTACAGTATATTCTCGCGGTTACTCTAATTATTATTGCCGGTCTAGGGGCGGGGATCGCGGGATTCGTTTTGCAAGACGAGGTTTGCAAAATATTTTTGAACTTTGTCAGGTTCACGATTATGCAAGAACATTTTTATCGAGTGCTTACAAACGTTACAACACAGATGACGCGCTGAAAGAAGATATCGATTCTCTTCATAAAGAGGTTTGGCTGACTTTTAATAACCGATTTTCTAGTTAAAATGCTGTGATAGTCATGAATGGACTTCATCGGCTCCGCCATCTTGTTTTGATCCATCTACGTTCAGTCACTACAGGGATGTGAGTAAATTTATTTGCTAAAACTATATAATTTTATTTTGCTAATAACTGGAATTGCGCCTGAGTGATTTAGCAGAATTCCATACAGTCAAAGCGTGTATGTGAGCTGTGTTACATTCAAAGTACCTTATTCTAGAAAGGCCAATTTTATAATAATTTGCTTATCAAAACGTATCACTTTCTAGCACAGCTATTATTTTCAGATCAAACTTTATTTTATTTATACGAGCAACTCGATCCAAATTATTTCAGTCATCCGTATTCTAAATTGCAAATAGAATTTCTCATAATCACACCACCGAATCTAAGTTTATGTTGTCAGGAAATTTCCGTAATGTAATTTAAATTAGTTTTCTCGGGTGATATGTCGAAATGAGATCGTTAATTCTATCGTCTGCAAGGTTCTTTTTTGCTGGATTTCAGTTACATTCAATAAACACTTGATATTGAAAAAAATCCAAATATCATTTTCGACATATTATTTCCTTAAATATATGTCCATTTTTATCTTGCAATCATGTATTGATTGATTCAGTTGAATATCAATTTTCCAACCTCTCAGGATTGTGACGACGCTTTTGCTAGATTTATCAAGCCATATATTCAGATCGTCGCAAGTTGTGTTTTCGCATTCGGACTATCGCAAATACTGGGGTTAGTGTTCGGTATTTGCATCTATCAAGCAATTCGGCGTGAAGGATATGCGGAAAAAAATACCAACAACGTTGAATAACGCAACTTTTGCACCGGATAATCATTTAACCATTTCTAATCAAAAAGTAATCGTATTGCTTCCCATCAGCTGTGCGCCGCTAATAGTTGACCATTATTGTGATTGTTTACCGCTGTAAATAAAATCATTTCGATATGAAATAATATGCAGTTTTTCTCACTTATGTCTTCCAAACTCACACCAGTTTTTTATATACTGACCTTTTGTGCTGTCGAAAGTGTGCTGCTGCTGTTATACAGTGAGATTTGCTTTCTTAAATCGCAAAGCAGTAAATGAATGGTATATAATCTTTGAATGGTAAATCACCTTTATACTTTAATAACAAATTGTCATGCTATTCAACAGAATAACATAGTGATTAGGTGGCGAAACACTTAGAATAGACAATTTTTTTCTCTGCATGTACACTAAACGCAGTGCTTCAAACTTACATCTTGAATGTTAACTTCAGATCCAGCATTATTCTGCTCATTGCCTAGAAGTCAAAACAATAAATTACGTTTTTAGAATTAAGATTTACCGTGAGGAATGGGTGATAGTTTCATCATTTTATTACAGGTTTTCGTCGATTTCACATTTGAGCCAAAATGTCATATAAATTTATACCGCAGAACAATTTATGGACGATTGGAAAATATTGTTAAGAAACGGAGAATAATTACATGGTTTTGTCGATCATCTACTGGAAAGTAATCGAAACTCAACAATATATAATGACGTGGGTGAATTGCAATTGTCTTCTGGGTGTTCAATATCTTAGAATCTTATGCATTGGTTGAAAAAAGTGCCTGGCATATCGGGATAAGTGGCATGAATTTATCTTCCTGTAGGAATCATCCGCCTTAATCGTTCGAGCATTTCAGATTGAGGCATATTCTCAAAACAGATGAAATGTCAATAGGCTTTGTTGTACAAATAGTTCAGAACGGAGGATTATTTTCTGAGACATATATCCCAGACTTGAGCAGTCTAGTCCAGATCCGTTGTGGATGTTTGTTAATCATTAGCGGAAATGTTCCCGTTGATTTACGTCTAAAGATCTATCGTAGCTTATCTAGCAGGCGCGTTTATATGATGCTCTAAACTGAGAAAAATCCTGAGACCATTTTTGTTACTCGTAAATGTGCAACCTTGCAAGTTTGTACGAGTGCGCAGCCGTGATAGCGATCACATTTTATTTTTATGAACTTTTTAAAATCGAACCTCAGATTGGTTCTAGATGAACAATCATGAATTTTTATTGGATAATTTTTCATAAATAAAAAACATTCTTAACATCATTAGGGTTAACCCAGTGTCCTATACGTAGTACTGCTACGTATATGGTCATATCTAGTTATCCGAAACAATCACGTGATCCGGGCAGCATTCAGAGCAAAATGTAGGTTTCGTGGTGTTATACATCACGGGAAATTACCAGATGTTGTGTAGCGCGTGGGCAGTGCGTTGTGTTTTGTGGTGTTTAGAGCACCGTTTGAGGTTCTCTACACAAATAATCTGGAAGATAAGGGGTTACTTGTTCACGTTTACAAACAATGCAAGCCAAAAGAATTTTGCCGACCGATGATAACAACAACCTGCTTTAAAAATACACAATTCATATGAATTATAAGGTAATTTTCTCAATTTGTACAATACCGCAAATATATAACGTTTCTGTGGCTCGAGTAAATTACATATTACTTGAACGCATAATTCATATTACCCTTGGTATTCAGGAGAGACAACATAAATTCTAGTAGCAAATCGATGATTGAAATGTACATTCATGCAGCAATAATCAATGCCAACAAGATTTTGGCACGATCCAATGTTTTGCGTTCCATTTGATGGTTTAAACTCTGCTGATCTAATGAGCACGCGAGAACATCTGAAAACATAGCGTTTTCGTTCTGTTGTTTGACATAAGTCAACTAATTCAGCCGTTTGCCGTTAATTGGAAAGTTTGCACTCGAAAGTACCAGAACGCTTCTTATTGTCAACATGATAGGAGGGAATTTGATGTTAATTTGAATTAAGTGAAAAACTGCACAATCTCAAATGTCCCGTCGCATGACCATCAAATGTTCGACACATGACCACCGTTGTATATCCAGAATGGGGAGAAGTCATTTTCCGCATAAAGGCTAGGTCAAAATTTGCTATGATCACATATGACAAATAGCTAACGCAGCAACTTTCCAATGGAACGGATGATCCAAGGCTTCGAAATTGAACTTGTCGAAGCTTCAACCAAATCTGGTCAAATAGTTTCAATTTTACATTATTCATTTTTCGTTAAATTTACAATCCATTCGTCGACTTTTGACTCTTAAAATGTTATTTTTGGCAACAAGTTTACTTGAAACACCCATTTTACAATTAATTCACCAATCATAAAAAACCCTAGCTTTTACGTTATGTTTCCGAAACAACTAAGAATCAGAGAGAGAGAATCACACCATCCCCATCTTTTTTCAAGAACAAAGCATCCTATCTACACACACTAGATCATAAATCCAGTGAAATGATCAACACTCTTCTTCTGCATAAAGATTAGTATGATTTTACTCACAGAATAAAAACAGAGTTGTCTTCCGTATGGAAATTATTCCTTACTTCAGAGATAACAGCAGTTGAAAGTATTGGCTACATTCCTACTCTCGGTCGGAGTATTCATCTTGCGTTAGGTTTCCAATATGGATGTAGCGCTAGGTGAGTATGTGAGCCCGTGAAAATATTTAGAGGAATCGAGTTCGCGAATTTCCGTGCAACGCTTGGGTGAGTAAACTAGCTAGTCTTGATTATCACAACGCCGAAACGCATCACGCCTTACTCGCAGAAAGCCTTCAGTCAAACATATATCAATAATCGTGATTTGTTGATGGACGATAGGCAGGGGATTTATAGTTTACGTTTCGTAGTCGCACGAAAAAATGAACCGGAAAACAAAACGCTGTTTGGGCTTAACACGGCAACAATTTTGCAGATTTCGGAAGAAAGTGAACGTTCTTATAAATATGGTAAGCAAAGTTAACATCACTTCCTGTTTTCGAAATGGAAAGAAATCCTGAACTATTATTTCCGATTGTCAATGCTCGATTCAGCGTAAAACAAAGGTGAATTCCCTGTGCATACAGAGGATGAATTAACAGCCTTAGCAAAGAACACATCTGATGCTTTCGCTCAATGTTCTACAAAAGTATCTAGTCCGTTAACAATCACATCGACCAAAGACTTACCGACATCAACAGCTGACAGACATCGAGACAAAGTACATCCCTAAAGTCGAATTCTGGAGACAAAGATAAGCATTCTGTGAACTAAACGAGGTCCAACTTGAGTTCATTCACTCGAATACACATTACAACTCATTGTTGAACTATGTTCAGATGCAAATCCAATCAAACTCTTTATTTATTCCCAGAAAAGATATCCACACCTTACGATTCACTATTCGCAGTAGTACCAGAAAATGAAATTAACCGGAAACAGGTGCCTGGGCTATTCATTTTGATCTTGTTACACCTACAACTTGGTTGCGATGTTGCCGAATACGCAATACAAAGACCACCAAAACAGGACAAACAACAGTACCAGCAACGCACGGTGGAAGGAATGGAATGTTATCCAAAAATACTGTACAGAAGTTTGAGTGAAACAATCAAAGTGAAACCAGATGATTTTCCGCTCACGACATAACAGTTCAAGAAACGGCGTATGCTCTTGCGAGCTTTCACTTCCAGGTGGTGTGCCAGAAATAGCAATTATGGCATCATGGATTATCAAACTCACGAGAGGTTCTAACTGAAACAATAATTGATCAACCAGATGTGCAATGACACCTACGGAGACTAAATAGGAATATGAACTTCCTGGTGGGGACAACATTACCCCAGCTCTTCTTCGTGCATGTCGTAGACAGCTTTCATACATTCTAGCGGAGGTTTTCATCCAGAGTCTTCGCGACGGTTGCTTACCGTCAGCATGGAAAGCTGGTGTGTTAACACAAAATTTACAAGGTTACACTGCTCCCACGCATCTCGAAAATTATTGAGCGCATCCTAAATGAACGTATCGTGGGTTAGCAGCGCCTTGAAAGTTGCTCACAATTATTTTATTCTACCCACCAAGAATGCTTGAACTCGTGACTTCGTTCCACTCAGGCACGAAGGTGTCAGTCAATTTAAATGGTTTCGGTTCAAAAGCCTTTGAAATTCGCCGAGCCTTAAAACAAATGTGTTCCTGTTCCCACGCTGTTTGGAATTCTCTTTGCTCTGCTTCAAGAGCACGTTTTGAAGACGAGAACAGACGGCATTTACCCACGCACGCGACGTGATGGCAAGCTTTTCAACCTGAACCGGTTGAGAGCGCAAACCAAGCCACGGAATGTGCTAATTCGTGACCTGCTGTTTGCCGACGATGCGACCATTTTTGCTCACTCCCAAGAACAACTCCATCCGCTAATGGACTGTTTTTCGTCGACATGCAAAGACTTTGGGCTAAAAATCATCATGAGCAAAACCAAAGCCCTCGGCAAAGGGATTGTTTCACCTCCAGTCATCACCGTTGGATACAGTACATCATTTCACATAACTTGGTTCAACCATTGCGAATAACCTCTCGCTGGACACGGAGATTGATAAACGGATTGGCAGAGCAGCTGTCATTCTGTCCCGATTAAATTCTCGTGTTTGTGGTAACCGCAAGCTGACTGCAAAGACCAAGATGATGGTATACAGCGCGTGCGTACTAAATGATTTACTGTACGGTAGTGAAACCCACACAAGACAGGAGCGGAAGCTGAATGCGTTCCATCTACGAATCATCCGTCGTATCTTGAACATATCGTGGATGGACAGAGTGACTAATGCTGAAGTGCTTTCAAAAGCTGGTCTGCAGAGCATGTTCACCCTAATACGACAGCCTCCTCGAAAATATTGTTATAGCTCCCAGCCTCGAAATATTCATTAGAAATTTGCACTCGTTTTTGTTGTATAACGATTTGACGACACTGCATATTGACATATGATATGTATTCAGCTGAACTACTCGTAACAATACATGTAACGTCTTATTTCTTTTTCATGAAAGAATATTTTTACGCTACAGTAATTGTGAAGCAATGTGCTTTTTCTGACCATAAAACTTCTTGAATCTTGAGTAGATTGCTACCGCGAAATGGAACACCACCAACAGTATTTCATTTGAAAGATCAGATGGAGTGATTGAATCGCGAAGTATTCTGATGATGAAATATTTACGAGAATCCAGTCCAAATTGAATTGCTCGCTCGAACTTGGCTTCAAATATATCACCGTCAATTGAAGTGTTTGAGGTGACACATTATTCTGCCAGTAACGCTTAAGTGGGCTAAACGAAGCAGGATCACATTGAGAACGAATAGCTCTCAAATTAACATGGTTACATCGGCTGAATGCTTCACTCCATAAACAAGTTGGTTTCCTTTTCATGCGTTTAGTATTCATTTCCTTGGAATTATAACTATTGTTATTCCTGACTTTGCCCTGTCTGTTATGTCGCTTTATATTTTTAATGTTCTTCCAATTTGATTAGTCTCTGATTATAAGCACCAAAAATATTTCATGTGCCTATTCTTTCTCTCGTGAAAGTATCCTGAAGGCTATTATAAATCAACTCTTTTGTTTTTATGATCCACATTTTAATACTATTCTCACATACCCATCCAACCTACTACATATTGAAATATTTAAATCTCAATCGTCATATGTTACTTGGTTCAAAGTTTGTGATAGCCAGAGTGTTTTGAGGGATAAGATTCCATTTCCAAAATGATCCAATAACACGCGTCTCATATTGCTTCCGATAACCAAGTTCATCTCATGGCCAGCATGCATAGTCCTATGAAAGTGAGCGAAAGTGCTTTATCTGACGGGAATAAGCGAGAACGCTGGAAACAGGCGATTTAAAAAAATTGTCCCGATAGGTGGTGATCCACCTAGGTGCAGGAAACCCTTATCTCAATACTACACTGCCTCGTGGCTACATCTAGTTGCGATAAAACAGTTCGTTGACATTTCGTAATTGTACTCAACTTCTTCCTGATAGCTCTGGTGACGGTTTCATTGTTTAAATGTTCCAGTGAAAGATTTTCTTTGGCTTTCAATAGTTACTGTATGGGCAACAGCTATTTTATCATATGGAACATCAATGAAACATTTCTTTATCTACTAAACATCTTAGCACACCAATGGAGAGGTCAATCAATCTCAACTCTCTATATAATAACACTAAAAGCAGCAGATACCGGTTAAAAACTATTAATTGATTGTTATAGAGCCTAGCTCCTGGGGATGCTTTCGTCGGTGGTAAGAGATCTTCAAATCTTGTTGGATGGCTAGCGCGAGCCTCAACTGAGCAGTGTATAATTTCGCTGTGGTCTGCTTTTCTCATTTGGTGCATGGGATTAGGAACCACCCATAAAGCAGACTGCATTTTTTGCGCCAAGCGAACAAAATGCTGGTTTAAATAGATAAGAAGAAAGAAGAAGAAAACAAGAACATCCAGTCAATGATTCCAGGATTTCGTAACGATTTCTTGCATCAAAAACGTATGAAAAGATTATGTCATTTATTATACCTCAAAATATTGAAAGTCGACGCTGCTACCTTGCAAAAACGCGGGCACCAGACGGTAGTATGCTAAAAGAGATTGCACATGTTTAAAAGAAAGTAGCGCTGAGGCACCTCTACTACATGGAGTTTGGTTTGCTCTGCGGAACAGCATATTAAATGTAGTAGAAACAAGCAACAATGTTTGCGAACGGATTTGGGTCCTAAATCTGAAGCACATTACTGATACCGTTACGTTGGTCAAAATTTATGAGCCGACACTCAACGTGGTGCGTGCTGTAAAAGACGCTTTTAAGCATCGTGTACAAAAAAGTTCTTTAAAGCTTGCCACATAAAACTGTGAGGTGGTATTAACTTCAATATACTCAAAGAAGTGTAAATAAATTTATCTCGATTTATACATAAAAATAGATCATAAATATAGACATGGGCATTCAATGTTTTTGAATATACCAACGAATAATGATAAATAATACTAGGCAGTATAATTATGTCATTTATGTCCATATGCTTAATTCCATTTAAATTTCGTCAGAATATAGTGTTTTATCGTCTGGACCATTCTATACTTCTGAGCAAGCTGCATGTGGTTGGTATTAATGGATGTCTTCTTACCTGGCTGAGAAGGTACCTCCTCGATCGCAAAGCAAGGGCACGTATCGATGGTGTGATGTCTAGGGACATCGAAGACACTAACGGTATCCCACATGGCTCAGTACACAGTCCGGTTCTCTTTTTGGTGTACATCGATGACCTGCAAAACTCATCACAGCAAAGATCGTTCTTTGTGCGAATGATTCTAAACTTCGGATACGAATCATGTCAAGCGCGGATTGTTTGCGCTTACAGAGCGATTTGAATATATTAAAGGGATGTTCCAAGAGGAAAAAACTTCATTTCAAATTCAGTAAGTTCAATAGTTTGCAAATAGCTTTGGTTTCGACAGCTGGAGTAGACGACAAAAGGAACTCGATTGTTTGATCAATTGAAGTCTGAAGAACAGCATGCAATGCGAAGACATTACAGAAGAGCACGCCACATGCTAGGTATGCATCGACGGGTATTTAAAAGATTTTCTCAAAAAAACAATAACACTGATCCTTACTACATATATAAACGCAGCGTTAGATTAAACAGTGCAAGCTTGAGTACCATGAATATGAGAGGTCATTAGGCTACACGAGAAGCATTCATCGCAAACATCCCTAATGAGGATTAACTGGTGCATCTTAATTTGCATGAAATCGCTCGCAGACGTGTTCGATTTGATTTAATAATCACTTGCAAAATACTGAAGTCAAAATTTCAACATTTGAAGCAACTTTTTCGTCTACGGTCAGGGGATGCCCCACGCACTTACACACAAAAATTGGATATACCGCATTCTTACCGGAAATGTTGTCCATTCTACTTCTCGCTGCGCGTTTGTTTCTTATAGAACATTTGGACGTATTACCACTATCTAATGAAACGATTTTCAGAATAAATATGGATTTATTTACGCATAACAATTCCACCCTACAATAACTTGATATAACTTAATAAAGCAATTTCACACGATTATTATCCTAACTAATATTTTTCTATCATTCCGAGAAAATACATGACATTTGTCTGCATACACACACCGCCAATCTTGTAAAACCATTAGCTTTTTATACCATATACTCTTAAATCTTGAAATAGATTTAGCTATGGTGTCCCATTTGCTAAATTAAACGTCAGGACAAGATGCTTCGCAATTCGGAAGACTACCTTGGTTCGAAAAATGGATGAAATAATACTTAGTCATGGGCCAAACGTACTGCGTTTTGGGTCTTTTCAGCTATCGATTTGACTCATCCAACACAATCGCAGCAAAACAGAAATGTCTACCATTTTTTATTGGTTGCTGTACACACGGATGCGTATGCACAACTTCATGAACAATGAGAATATTTTACAGAACATTTCTTTATGCTCGAATCAACGTTTTACCACAGAGAATGGATCGATTACTAATCAGCATACGAACTCAATCAGTCAACCGAATAGATGCTCATATAACTGGCCAAACAAACAAATAGTTTTATACGAATCGCTTGAAATAGAGTTGCTCGTTTCAGGTGAAAGCTCTTAGGTGTAATTCGTTTAGGTTAAACATACGATTCATAAGGCATGCCACAGTCTGGGGACACATTTTGTCAATAATTGCTTTCACAGCAGAACCTACAAGCAAGTAACATGAAAGAATTTATTCTTATAACGATAAAACATGTCATTGAGTAATCGAAAGACGATTAGATTTTGTACAAACCTCATTCATGCACTGGGATATATTATGATTTGTCAATGTAGATATTTCGCTGCGTAATATGTAACAATTTAGCAAAACAGATCAGCGTCTGAAATTTCTCGTTGTGAACATTGAAAGCGATTGCTACTCATGGAGAAGGTTATTTTATTCATTAAATGCTCCGTTATACATCACATGTACACAACGATCAATATCTTGAAGAACGTCTGCAAATCACCACTCTGCAGCACAATAAAAGAACAGGAAGCGCCTAAGAGACTGACGACAATCACGGCATATCCGATAAAAATGAATTACGGAAGATTTACCGCGAAACGCTTCAAATGTTAACCTGTCTTAGATTAGGACCATATGAAAGAACGACCATTTATTGAACAACAGACGATTTGGTATGTTCGTTGAAAAGACGGAACCTACGGATGGATTGGCCTGAAACGGTCGTACATAGAAAACAGAGGCAACGATCTGCGTAGACTTGGATTTCCTTTCACTTTGGGCACTTATTTATGCTGTGTCATTTTCGTAATGAAGGATTGACTAAATGGTGTTCTCGTTTCACGTGATTCGATGTGTTGAACGTGATTAAATGTTGATTGTTTCCTTCTAATATTGGGTGAATAAATACGTAAACGGACATCTCGAGGACTAATAGTGGTATTGTTGGACTGACTGTCTTGAGGTTCTGGTCGATCAGATGATCAACACCTGAAATGAGAACGTTCAATTTGATCAATATCAATGTGACATTGTCTCGATAAAATTCTAAAACTTTGTATCAAACATTACGCATTTTAATTAAATCAATCTAATTGAATCATTCTATTCAAAGAAATACATAACAGCTTTGTGATCAGATGAACCGACATGATGTTTTACTTTTATGGCTAAAGCATTCATCTATTTAAATCAGGTAAATAATATCTTCGTGTGGAATTTACATTCACATAATATTTCTCTTCCTACGCTTCACTAAATCGATGTGCTCTGGCACATACTTCACATCACAATGGACTGGGGGCAAGGCGAAGAAATAATATTTTTTTCAAATTACGGATGCAAATCTACACACTTTTAGGCTTAGCAACAACAAATATGACAGAACGTTGGGTATGTTAGCTTCAACAAGATCAATGCATTTTAGAAAATAATGCAGATTGTCGGCCGAAACAATCTTCGCACAGTGTGATGCACAAGAGTTTATGCAAAACTGTAGTTTAACAAGAATGGATTGCACAGTTCCAAGCTGGAAGTTATTTGTATCGGTGGAATGTATTTTTATGTGCGGCACGAAAAATTGTTTATAGTCTATCACAGAAAGGCAAATCTTTGACTTTTCAGCTTTCATATTTTACAAGTTATTTAAAATTTGTTTTTGAACTACCATAAAAGGTGTTGATTTGCATCCATATTTTGCCTAAAATATTTTGTTTTCGTAAACGTGCAACACGCCTTGCCCCCCCAGTGCACTTTCATGTGAAGTATGTGTCAGTGCCTAGGTCATTAAACTGCATGAGTGTAGTCATCGCAACCACTCTTAATAAGGATCGACTGGTGCATCTTAATTTGCATGCACTAGTTCGCAGACGAGTTCGATTGGATGGGATCATCACTACAAAAAACTGAAAACAAAATTTCATCGTATTTCGCCTCTGGTCAAGCGAAGCCACACGCGCTTACTCAATGACGTAGAATATACCACATTCTTACCGGAATTGTTGTCGATCCTTCTTCTCGCTGCGCGTTTGTTTCTTATCGAACATTAAGACGTATTACCATTATCCAATGAAACGATTTTCAGAAAAAGGATATATTTACGCATAATAATTCCACCCTACAATAACTTCATATACCTTAATGAAACAATTTCACACGATTATTATCCTAACTAATATTCTTCTATCATTCCGAGAATATACATGACATTCGTCTGCATACAAAAGCCGTCAATCTTCCAAATGCCTCAATTTTAAATATGTCTCATAGTATGAATATCGTGAGCTATTGTAAAGCCATTATATTTCATACCATATATTCTTAAATCTTGAATTAGATTTAGGTGTGGTGTCTCATTTGCTAAACTCAACCTCAGGACACGATGCTTCGCAATTCGAAAGGCATTCTTGGTTAGAAAAGGGTGAAATTATAGTTTGTTTTATGCTACATACATTGCAGCAAAAATAAGCCCTAAATCGAGGGCTGCGTGAAACCCGTCAGAATAATGTCCCGTTCTACCACATCTATTTTGCATTAACATTGGCTCACATGAGTACAAAACCTATAATTTATATTTATGATTTCCATCGCCCTCAGAAGAAATGTTTTGAAATACAACCATTTTACATTCGTATCCAAAAAGTCAGTCTAGGCGACGCTACTGCAGTAAAGAAATATGCTTTGAATACCAACTCCAGATAGCAGTTTTGCTTTGTTTTTCCCTTCATTCGCGTTGCTCACGTTGCGATGAATGCGCCGCTGATGATTAGCACTTTGCATCCGTTTTTAGTTAGCATGTATTATCTAGGATTCACTTCGTTACACTGTGGCATTTATTAGGCACTCACACCATCATTATAGACTTTACATGCAGTATGGAGTCAGCCGCGTCATAGGAACACAAACGTGACAAGCGGACAGTTGATCTTTTAATCCGCTTGATAATCTCTCTGTCTTGTGAGCGGATGACTGCAATATGTGAACCAAGATATGTAAAAGGATATGCGGGTTTAGGATTAGAATCTGTTCAACATATTTAAAGTTATTATTAACATCTATTCTTTATCTAATTTCAAATTTCGCTCTTGTTAATAAAAAGCAGGAAATCACTGAATGATTATGATTATAGAAGTGTGAAACACATACTGCAATATCAGAAACAGCAGGTCAGTAAACGACTCTTGTCATACAGTGTAACGTGCCAGTAAGCGATGCACATTGAAACGCTTGTCATCGAATCACGTGCGTAGTTAAAAACCAACTGCAGAGAAGAGAAAATGTGGAAGACGCATCTCTGTTTAATGGCCAGATAAATATCAAAAACTTGTGAGTTGCAAGCGTTACATTGCATTGAAATATTCATGTGAGTTCGAAAGAACTGAGTTTGTGCAATCTGGAATTTCAGAATAATTATTAGAGTATTTTGGGAGAGCCACTCCATGTTAAACATTTGTGACAGTTTTGGATTCGATATAAATTATGTCGAGTCGTACACGAGGCTGTATTAGAGAGGAGTACATTTGCACGTTGTATTTTGCTGTTCATGAGCCCTTTGAGTTTACAGCTATACCATATTTGCTAATTACTGTACCCACAGGTGCAAACGTCTGGCAATTGGCGTTTATACGTGTTGTTGGATTTTTGTGTGAACGTGGATAAATTATTAAAAGTTGACCTCATTTATGAATCTGCGCTTAATGGAATAGAGTGGGGCGGAACGGGAGAAATCAGCGTGAATCGAGTATCATTGATGACTTTGTGAGCAACGTACTGGACGTTAGAACATGAAATCCCAGTTTTCCCAGCCGAACCTGACGTAATCATAGTGCCCTCCCCACATATGCTGGTTGTTTTTAGCCGCGCAGTCATCACAGAGTGTTTGACCACAATCTGAATAAACGCTTGTAGATATTTTGAAACATTTGTATAACTAACTAACTTTGTGTATTCATCATAAATAACTTCTAAACTATGAAAGCTGACAAACGAAAGATTTGGCTTGCTGTGAGTGACTATGAACAGTTTCTCGTTCGGCACATAGAAAATACATTCCACCGAAACGAATGACTTCAGTCTTGATACCGTGCACTCCGTTCTGATAAAAATACCGTTGGGCACAATCGCTTGTGCATCACACTGTGCGAAGATTGTTTCGGCCGACAATCTGCATTATTTTCAGGAATGCATGAATCTTGTTGAACCTAAAATACCCATAAAAGTGTGAAGATTTGCATCCGTAATTTGAAAAACATTTTTTTCTTCAAATACGTGCAACACGCCTTGCCCTCAGTTCACTTTTATGTGAACTATTTACCAGTGCTCATCGATTTAGTGAAGCGTAGAAAGAGAAATATTTTGTAAATGTAAATTCCACACGAAGATATTATTAACCGGATTTAAATGGATAAATGCTTTTAGCCATAAAAATACAACATCATATCTGTTCATCTGATCGACAATGCTGTTATATATTTCTTTGAGTTTTTCTCTCAATAGCTCACAAAGATACGCTTAGCGCTAGATATCTGCACGATGTTGAATAGAATGATTCAATTATATTGATTTAATAGAAAGCTTAAAAATAAGGAGTAAAGCACGTGTTTAATACAAAGTTTTATAATTTTATCCAGACAGTGTCACATTGATATTGATCAAATTGAACGTTCTCATTTCAGGTGTTGATTATCTGCTCGACCAGAACCACAAGACAGTCAGTCCAACGATACCACTATTAGTCCTCGAGATGTCTGTTTACGTATTTATTCACCCAATGTTAGAAGGAAACAATCAACATTTAATCACGTTCAACACATCGAATCACGTGAAACGAGAACACCATTTAGTCGAGCCTTCTTTACGCAAATGACACAGAATAAATAATTGCCCAAAGTGAAAGGAAATCCAAGTCTACCAGGTCGTTGCCTCTGTCTTCTTTGTTCGACCGTTCCAGTCCAATTTATCCGTAGGTTTCGTCTTTTCAACGAACATACCGAATCGTCTGTTGTTTAAAAACTGGTCGTTCTTTCATAAGATGCTAATCTAACATACGTTATCATGTGAAGCGTTTCGAGGCAAATCTTCCGTAACTCAGTTTTATCGGATATGCCGTGATAGTCGTCAGTCTCTTGGGCGCTGCCTGTTCTTTTATTGTGCTGCAGAGTGTTTATTGCAGACGTTCTTCAAGATATTGATCGTTGAGTACATGTGTGTACATGTATAACGGAGCATTTAATGAACTAAATAACCTTCGCCACAAGTAGCAATCGCTTACAATATTCACAACGAGAAATTTCAGACGCTGATCTGTTTTCCTCAATTGTTACATATTACGCAGCGAAATATCCACATTTTCAAATCATAATATATCCCAGTGCATGACGAAGGTTTTCTTTCGAATTGCGAAGCATTTGTCCTGACGTTGAGATTAGCAAATGAGACTCCATACCTAAATCTACTTCAAGATTTGCGATTATATGGTATAAAAAGCTAATGGCTTTGGGCAGACGATTTTGAGCTGGACCGAATCGGAGAAGGATCTTAGAGTCTGGATATGTGGCAGCCTAAAGAACAGCGTACATTGTGATGTTATTTACAAGCGTCATTCAAAGTTTCTAGGTATGCTGCGACGGATCTTCAGAACCTTTACGCCTGGAACATTGCCAAGCATAATGAAGACCTACTTAATTCCCACAATGGAACATGCATCGCAAGCATGGACTCCGTGGATGAAAAAACATATATTCTTGCTTGAAAGGATATATCATCGTGCAACCAAACTCGTGCGTGGCTTTCGAGACCTTACATACGGGGAAAGGTTGTAAAAGCTAAAGCTCCCCGCTCCCCTTCAACTTAAACTTCGAAGTGAGGTTATCATTACATACAAAATATTGAATACTCCAGATCATCCACTCGAACAATTGTTCAAATACCGTGAGTCAGGAATTACATATTGCCACTTTGCAGCACTACAAATTCTCCATTCCCGTACTAACCGTCGTCGATATTTCTATTCGGTAAGTGTCTAATTCCTATGGAATGCCCTTCTCGAAGCAATTATCACCTCTCCCTGTATCAAAACATTAACTCGAAACTTTGACACTTATTTGTTACATAACGATTTGGCGATGCCTGTGTACTCAGTGTAAGCATATTACTTGACTCCAGTGACATCGTATAATTGTTTTTTATACCTCTTATTGAACGAATATTTACTATGATATGGTAATTGTGAAGCTATGTGCTTTTTTATGACCATAAATTCTTGAATCTTGAATCTTGAAACAGCTTAGGATATTCGTATAAGGAGTCATATATTTGAAATTGAGGCATTGGGGACATTGACGGTGTGTGTATACAGACAAATGTCATGTATTTTCACGGAATAATAGAAGAATATTAGTTAGGATAATAATCGTGTGAAATTACTTCATTAAGTTATATCAAGTGATTGCATGGTGCAATTATTTTGCGTAAATATATCCAGTTTGTTTCTAAAAATCGATTCATTAAATGATGATGCATCCTCTGACTGTTCTATAAGAAACAAACGCGAAGCAAGAAGGAGGATCGACAACAATTCCGGTAAGAATGTGGTATATTCTATGTCATTGTGTAAGTGCGTGTGGCATCGCTTGACCAGAGGCGAAATACGATGAAATTTTGATTTCAGTCTTTTGTAAGTGATGATTCAATCCAATCGAACTCGTCTGCGAACCACTGCATGCAAATTAAGATGCACCAGTCAATCCTCATTAAGGATGGTTGCGATGAATAATCTCATGCAGTCTAATGACCTTTTATTATTATGATACTCAAGCTTGCACTGTTTAATATAACGTTACGTTTTTATCTGTAGTTAGAAGCAGCGTTAATGTATTTCAAGGAAACATTTCAAATATCCGTCGAACCTTAACTGGTATGTGTTTTCTTTCCTGTATGCACTTGTTTGTGGGTTTCCTGCTTCTGTTTTTCGTTTGTTCACCTCGAGATATGGTGGGCATTTGTCCCTTTCTGTCTTCTTTGTAATTTGAATTCCAGTGGTAACGCATTTGAAATGGTGTTGCGCATCCCTAAGTTTCTGATCATCAGTAACTATAACGATCCAGAGTTTGGGTTGAACCAGCGGAAATACGATACTTTAAACTCTTTGCATAGAGATTAGCCATCCAATTAATGTTCCTTCCATTTGTTCATACAAACGAACTTCTGAATTTGAAATTCATCCGCAAACACAATTCAATTACTGAAGTATATCGTCCTTTTTTAGTCCGTTTCCATTGTGCTATGTTATGCCTTGTCCAACAGTTGTGAGATGTTTTGCTGCGCTAAGGTAGTGTCTATGTGAACAGCGCTGTCACATCAAAAGTAATCATGATTTCACCAACTTGTTTATTTACATCCCTCACCATATATAGACATTTTGTTGCTGATGGATCAAGACGGACCAAGAATGACACAAATTCAAATTTGATAAAAAGAAATAATCCACAAAGACCGAGCTCTTCGCATTCGAGAGTTCCTCGAAGCGTGGTTCGCAACATCACAACCAATCAATGAGCACACACACTTAGATGGGTCTACAGACCAATGAGAACACACCAACAACGAGGGCAAGTGATAATTGCAGCCAATTACCGTATATGAGGTTGCAACGCAGGAGAAATATTCGAACGATGCCCACCGCCATGTTGCTTCGAAAAACATTTTGCTGTTGAACATGAAACGTCAACATTCAAACGTATCAGGTCGTAGAGTAACTATCACCTACAATCGCATACCTGAGCTACAGGTTTTCAAAACTATCCAAAACAAGGTTTCAGCCATCGCTACTAAGCCAGTAAAAGCAGGCGGAAAGAATGAAGAATACATGGAGCTAACAAATCGCTGGTCGCTATATAAACGTCACGCCAGTTTTACTTTATTGGCAGGACAAGTAACACCTCTAATTACCACCGAAGTAAAATTGTATATCAATTCATTGTTTATCGCTTATGTGCATACGCCTTTGAACAAATATTCTATTTTCAGTGGATTCCGATATATCTTGAAGAAAATAATGACAGAATTACTTTTCATACAATCTCTTTGTAGATAGAAATCACTTTTTTCTATTTTTCTATTTTTGTACATTTAAACAGTGTTATTCAAAGCTGGAAATTGACTTTTTGGACGTGTAGCTTTAAGCACGTTTCGCGTTACATAATCTATGGAATTTGTACCGGAAGTAATAGGTGATGCATTGGAAGGTCATCATTAGGCTCAGTACACATACTGATTGGAATTTGTGCGTAAGATATGGAACCAAGCAGAGAAATTTATTTTTAAGGACCGTTTAAATAAGATAATGCGTATGATACACGACAGTCTAACAAGAGTTTCATAGAGGCTTGAAAAACACCAGTTTTCCCTAAAAACCCTAATGAGGAGTCGCTATTAACAACTATTGGTACTTACCTCTCGGATGGTTAGTTCCGCATATAATTTAACCAAAACTAACATATTCCAAGCTCCCAGCATTTTTAAGAAAAAATTAAGGTTGACCTTATCAGAAGCTGTTGAAATGTCGACCCCAAAAGCACAGATAAAGCCATGTTCACAAATAGGCTTGATTTAGTTAATTAGCTTGTTTTTAATGATACATGTAAACTTTTGATAATTCTCGAAGTTAAGTTAAGCCAAGTTCAAGAGGAATTTCATAGATTTTGCCATTCAATCGAAGGGTTTATTGTTTTAATCTTCCCGTGAATCACGATCTTGAGCAACGTGATTGACCCCAATTATCCAAAATATGCTTTTTTTAAGTGTTTATGGGAACAATTGGTGATTAAATGCGACTGCCTGACCCCCTATACAGTCTGCGAAATAACATCTCTGGAGCAATTTAATCTGTTGCAACTGGAGCACAGCATCCTTCCATGGCTCCTGTATCCTTATAAGGAACTCAATTCCAAAGAAACGCCGTTGAGGAAGATTAATTTGCGACCAAATACTCAATAATGAAGCGTAGGAACAACATTTAAAATTGTTTTGTAATCATTGGTTTCACGATCCCATATTAACGAGTAATAATATGTTTGATTCGTTTGCCAACAAATGTCAGTTCCGTAGTCTACTGGAATTTAAAAACGCCATTGTTCACAAACCGCTTAATCTTATGTGAATCTTTATGTGATCATTGACTTTAAATCAGTTTCTCAAACACAATGCGTTTGAGATGACGTTGTTTTGTTAGTATCAGTGGCGTTGAATAATACAGATTCACGCAAAATTTCGATTTATGCAGCTAAAATTTACTTCTGATTTGAGCTCTTACGAATTGACAGGCAGGTACTATTTAATTGATATAATGTGAAATTTACTCAAATGAAACTGCTAATTTGACTTTGTTTTTAGACGAGTTGATTGAGTAACCCTAGGAAAAGCACTGAAATGTTCAAAGAGCTTGCTGTACACAACCCATTTGACATTGAGTTGATAAAACCACGCTTGTTAAATGATCTTGATGAGATCAAACATCCGAAAAACACAAATAAATTGTAAGTGCTGGCAATTCTAGAAACACAAGAATTCGTCAAACCTGTAACAACGCAACACAAGACCATATGCTATGTGTATTTCGTATTTTGAACACCCTCGTTTGCCGAACAAATTTTATTCAAAAATAGCGCCAAAGCGACGTGTTGTTAAACAACTTTTAGCTTTTTCAATGCTTATGAGTAGAGATGTGTTCAATTAAATTATTTGAGTTTTCACATTTTTGTGAAGAAACACCTGTTCGTGAGAAATTACAAATATAGTCACTTTAAATGTATTGTGATGGTCACATTTCCTTCACTTACACACCACAACCTGTTTCTGGCTGTTTGCCTTCATCGCGTGTAGACAGTACACATCGAAAAAGTAAAAGTTCATTGAAAAATAAAAATAATTTCCTAACTAGCTCTACTCAATGTGAGATGTTTGCTAAATAAATTCGTCTTAGTAATTGTGTATATAATTTAATTATGATTTTCCGTTGTTTGTCTGATTTGTAGGTGTGGCTGCACGGCGTAAAAAGATATCTCATGTAGTGCATATTACCTTCACTTTTCGCATGCCTGTTTTAGGTCCAATTGTGAAGATGTAAAGTTCATTGTCGATGATTGACAATCCCGAGTTTCGGACCATTTGTAGAACATCGCGCTTTGGACAGCACAAGAGTAGTATAGGTTGGAACTACCAAAGAACACAATCACGAACAAGTTGAAATTCATGTTTCCTATTTATTCGAAAACATCATTCTATGAATTTGATGGATGTATATCTTCATCCTGTATCGAATGACAGAATGAGTCAAAGATATCCATCCATGTGAGGTCATGAATTGAACCGTTTGGCAAAAACTCGATAGTTCATTCAGCTCAAATTGGCGATCCGTACTGACATGATGGGGAGAAAGTTAAGGTTACGTGATCTACTTATATAAGATGGATGTGTGTTTTGTTTTACAAACCTCATTAATCTGTAGCTTCAACGCATAAATTGGTCGACGAATTTCTACTGCTACAATACTCGCTCACCCTAAGTTTAATTTTTCTCGTGAATATTTTCATAGTTGTTATGATTACTCAAATTTCGTGACCGTGGTAAATTGAATGATTTCACCATAACGGGATGCAGATCCTTCAATATGTCAGCGAAATAGGATCACTAATGATATTCTTGTTGAACTTGTCCACATACTAATATGCTGCAATTCTCAAGAGGTTTCAAATAACCAGGCACTATTTTCAGTTTTATCGCAATGGCCATTTACCACTAATCGCCTAATCTGCGTAAATCCAATTTTTAATCTGGGATATGTGTAGTACATGTAAAACATTGAAAGCACGAAACATTTTTTGTCACAACATTGTGTCATTCTGTGTTATCCATGACATCATTGTACATTTGACAATCCATATATATAGATGTTTTAAATCTGGACTTCCCAACTCTTTGCGGTACAGAAATTAAACTACTTTTTGCAAATCATTTATGCTTTTACTCACATTGTTCTCATGTTAGCAACAATATTTTCGTGCAGGATTGTGTATTTTGTGCATTTTGTTTAAAAAATGACACATTTTTGGTAATTCGTTATCAATTTTGAATGTTTTTCAGTCGTTATTTGTTTTGTGTAGCACAATAGCGAAGGATGATAGATTTTACTCAACTAACCATCAACCTTTGTGAGTATGTTGATTTACTTTGACTTCACCTAATCAAAAATAAGATAATAGATAATCATTGAAGGTACCGATAATATTTACGCAAGAAGCTCAGCTGTCGATGTCATTCAGCTTGATGACGAACCGTCCTACTGTTACAATGCCAGCTGAGCGAACACACAACACAACACCCTATCCCTAAGCTGCAAATATTCGCTTTATTATCAAATTGATAATATCTGTTTATTGTCTCAAATGTTTACCATGTTTTCTACACATAATTTTCATTATCTGCTGCGTCATTTCTTTGTATTAAAAACAAGAATCAAGATTTAATGATAAAAAAACGCAATCGCTTCACGTAAACCGTTGGATGACAGCTATAAAACACAGAGAATGCGATCAAAATAAAAAAAAAGTTGTTTTGTTTGTGTGAGTTCATGTGTAGTCAATATACATAACCGATAGTAGAGTGATCGGTCAGATAATCCGTTATCCACGAAAATAAGTTTCCTGTTTTCAATTGAATCGGTTATAGTAAGTTTTTGGTAACGTTTCGCTTCTGAACACAGAAGCTTTGTCAGACCAAGGGTATCGGTACTATTGGCGCAGGTATTGGAGTAACATATAAGGTAGGTAGAACTCTCTGCTCCGTATTAATGCATCTCAAAGATAAGACTCCTTTAGGTTGTGTGACGAACAGTATCTACCAAATCAACTGCAAGGGTTGCGCGGGTGTTTACATTGGGCAAACGTCTAGAGAACTCTGGGGTAAACAAACACAGGAAACGAGTGGGAAAGCGACCCCGCAATCCCAGTGAATATCAATCACTGATTCGCGATTCTGCCCTAGCAGAACTCGTGCTAGACACTGGGCACAGCGTAGATCTTGATAACGTAAAAGTGATAAGACGGGGTGTGAAATCTTAGAGGGGAAGACTTTACGATGAGGCTGTTGAAATAACAAAGTCTGACGCGAATGCGGTCAACAACATTGATGGGACGGATATCTCAACAATCTGGCGTTCGGTTCTGCAGCGGATAAGGATTAACGAACATGACACCTAATACGCACATGATTGCGTAAGCAGTGTGTCAGCAGACTATGACCTGTGCAATTAATAAACAATTAGGTATAAACACAGCAATTAGGGGGTGAGATCAATTATCTTGATCTCCCCTGTCTAGCTTAGAGAACTCAGAATTGGTCAAGGGAATGCCATTTAAACCTGAACACTGTTCGTACCGACACCTTCATCCTGACGAAGCTTCTGTGTTCAGAAGCGGAACGTTACCAAAAACTTACTATAACCGATTCATTGCAAACGTTATTTTCATGATTATGGACTCCTGATCGGTCTCGAATATTTTAAAATACTTTCCTGTTTTCCGATATTACACTAGCTTTTCATAAGTCGCCTGTTGTTGACCGTATCGAATTCCTTTGATACATCAATATATCTGGCATAAACGAAGTATCCCATGTCAACAGACGTTGTCGAATCGTCTAGAGTGAATTTGCAGACAAGATCTGTTTGTACGGAACCACATGTTGCGCTGCTGACACACGTCCTTTAGTTTAAAGGTAACTAACAATATTATGTTTCTCATGTCGGAGAACCAGAGACTTGGTGCATAACAAAATTGGATCATAGAACGTCTCAATTTCTCGCAATTAAAATTCGCTTTGCGAAAAACGTTTGGTAATATATTGTTTACATAGGTAAAATGATACTTAAACAATTTAATAGACTTGGTCGTACGTGTGGTTTCCCGTAGAATTATGGCTTCGAGGAAAATAATTTAAAGAATGTTGAGTGTATTGGAAAACTGCTAATTCAGAGATCTCACATATCCAATGAAGCACAACTCTCACGTAAAACGCAAGATAATGTGGCCACGAAACATTGAGACAAACATATTATACCCAATTAAAACCATGAATAAATAATTGAGAATATCCAGGAAATCGGTAAACTTTATTTTAAAAATGACACATTCGCAACATTATCAGATATGCAATTATGTAGGCTTACAATGTAAAGATTTCGTGGAGAATTGGATGGCACGAAATAGCCCCCAATCTTATATTGAAAAGACATCATGTTTAATTTCGCGATGCATTTCTATATTGATGATAAGAGCGCAAATAGCTAACCGTGATTTTCTGTCATTTGTGTAATGAACGAATAAGTATCCAACGTTCTGTTGTGATGTGGGGTACTGGTTTTGATGACGATAAGAAATCGACAACCATAAAGGTTGCTTGACGCCCTCGCACTGCGTTTTGACGAATGTTGAGAGAAATAAAATATGTTCAACTGCATGTACAAATGATTTCAATTCGCAGCAACCAGAAATTCTGTCTCAAGCAATCACATATCATATTTGATATTATATTGATAAAATAATGAATTTCTAGCGAAGCGCATGATCTCCTGTCAAGTGTAATTTTCATATTATTCAAATTTATGATATGTTCAAGAATATATTTCAGACTACTTATTAGTAATATGTGATGTTATTGGCTAACGTTGATTTCCAAGCTTCACAAAAAAATTTCTCAGCTTCATTTATAGCATTGTCTATTTGTTCCACTTGAACGATTTCGACATGATTACCGCTAAAAATTAATTTTCCCGGTATCAATATTTACTAGACCCCAACTAAATCCTGCCGTTTTAAACTAACAATTTTTTGTAACCGATCAAGTTTTAGTGATTACAATCTATATGCTGAATACTATCGCTCGCAGACATTTGTCCGCTAGTTTTATATACAACCCGTGTAATCCACTTTTAAGTTTCAACAATTCATTGATTAGATCAAAAGAGAATTTCTAGCTGATTATAATACAATCACGTCAAAATGGGATTGCTAATTTCTTCAAATCAATCGACATAACAAATTCAGATTCGACGACGCTGTCGAAAAATATAAAAAAAAATCAGCATTTGCACACATTTTCATCACACGCACCCACACACACGAGAGGAACCGTTCTGTGCTGTTTACCTCGATTAGGGAGTGACAATACGATCAGCATCCAAATCCCTTGAAAATGTCGAGAATTGGTAAGCAAGATGTGATAATGTAAGTCACTGTTGTATTCAAATATGGTTTTTTGTTCAAGCCTATAAGTTCAAACCACCTACATGTAAGTGAATACATGGTTTAAAACAGTTTAGTCGTGTCAGCCTTATCCAACAGTGGCCTACAAATTCACATTTTTTTAATATCTGTGGAACAGTTTTGTAATAAACAGTATTGTAACCCTTGGTTGCAGCTCAATTTTGCGTTCTTCTAATGCTTCGTGGATAGAAACGTTTTATTACACATTTCTAATGTGATGGAAAGCAAACGCGACAATTCCATGCAAATACCTCATCGATAATTGTATCTAACTGAAATGGCGCTCTTATTCAAGCGTTAAAATTTTACCAAGTAGTTTTGCGTGATTCCTATTTGTGCTGAGTAAGTATACATTACTTAATACTGTTTACGTTTACGTCATGTAAATTCCACTTTCTCGTATACTATCTTCAAAACATTCTACGTTAATGAAAACATGCTTTGACCGTAAGAACGTTTTGATATGTACCGTAAAGCTATAACCATATATGAGTATCATGTATAGCAGGAAAGTTCAAATTGATGCTTCTCCTGTAAGCCTTTATTTTATCGGATAGCTGAAAATATTTACAATGTTATCACAATATAAACATTTCAAACAATACACCTACCCGAACCGATATCAGACTGTGATTAATTACAACGATTAATTTCGTGTTTTGATGAATTAATAAAAAACGAAATTGGAATTATAGTTCATTTATATAAACTCAAAAGATTTTCTGTCTTACCAGACTGGTTGGAACAAATTATCGATGAATCTCTGGTTAACGTATCACGTTGTAATACGTTCGACCTAATTTTGCTTTCAATATGAGAATCAATCCTTCACCCTCAAAAGGTTTTCAAACACGGTGAAATACTGAAAAAATCAACACTTAGTGAAATACTGTCCACGAGAAATACGAATTAGGAGCTCTAATAATCAGAAACGCTGAAGAAGGTGTGGAACGACATGTTGCATAGGACACACAATTGAATGAACTAGCGTGTATGTTTCAATGCACTGCTGTATTGCAATCGGAAAACGACAGGATAGTCAACTGGCAAAAATGATCAAATGCTGACTTTGAAAGCGTCAGCGTAACAGACATGTTCAACTCTATATATAAAGTTTTATACTACCTATATTTTTCAAAGAATACTATTAATAAATACCTTTTCTTCAATCCACTACGACTTACAAAACTATCGAAACTCGTGAATATTTCATGATATGCTCACCAGCAGTGATGGCAATAACGAAAACGTCGAACAAGCAATGAACTAGCATTAGTCACCAAACTAGATTTGTACTATAGACGACTTTGATAAAGCAAATACACAGAAGAGTGCGCGAATCAATAAAATTTATGTACGAGCTTTCGCTTTGAAACTAATTTTATACAATACTCGAAGCCACTATGCTAATATACCAAAATCCTCATAACTTACTGCAATGACACTGGAGCATGGAAATTTTTCTAACGTTGTCAGAGATAGTCCACTGAGTTTCAGCTATCATCTAGTTATCCAGTTGGACTGTCGCTGCAAAGCTGCGCGGTAGAACGGTCTTTGAAATTATGAAATCCAGCAAAATGTTTTAAAAGTTTTCAATGCAACGCACCAGCACCAAGTGTTGCTGAGGAAATGGACATGTATAATATACCCAATAAACTACATGAAAATTTATCAAAATGTCTCAAACCAAATCTCAGCTATCTTCTACGGCGTTGACCGAGGACTTTCTTAACTGCTAGAGTGAAATATAGGCTAGCCTGAATCATAAATTTACGTGAGTACCTAAATATAGGATGATGGAATGTGAAGACACTCCTGTTTATGGATAATCAACCCATTACGATGCGCTTTTTGATAAACTGCCGGGTAGATGTTGCTTGTCTTTCTAAAGTAAGCCAATATGGGCACAATGCAAACCAATTAAATTCGTGGAGTTTTAGCTATATATATATATATATATTATATCTAAATCATATTATATATATATATATCTAATATATATAATATATATATGATATATATATATAGACGGCTCCTTTATAGTGGGGTGTGAAGCAGACCTGGTCGACACAGAGTATGTCAACTATGCTATGCCACGTCGATAGTTCACCCGACTAACTGAGGCTTTCACAAACAACATCAAGGGGATTTCCGTATCGATTAAACAATTAATTGACAAAACTTAGCATGGTTGCTTCGAGCCAGTAAAAATCTAGAAACATTTTCGACTTCAGTCATTCACATGGTCCTATATACCAATAAGATCAATGTTGTGTCCTTCTCCTCTTAATAAAACTATTTGCCAAAATATTAATCTGAGTGAGTTTTGTAACTTAACGGGATTATTCTCGATTCGTTAAGACTTTTTCAAGTTACGTTGGGACATATTTATGAAACATTTCTGGCAGACAATTTCTAGCCATCTTTTTTTCTTTAAGAAAACTGCGATAAGATATTTTTTAAATCAGTTCAATCACTCAGCATGAAGGTGCCCACAGTTTTATTAGACTAAAACTGAGAATAGAAAACTTATTAAAATTTGCCGAAATGCTGGTGATTTGTTTTGTATGACCTGCATTTTGTTGACCTTATCTCTAAGCGCGCAATTTAATAAATAAAAACGTTGCTACTTGGTGTTAAATTTCTCGCATAAAGAAACAATCCATCTTCAATTCAACTAAATTCAATTCAACTCAATTTAATGGTATGAAAAGCACCTAGCTTTACAAAAACCACAGAATAATATGGGAATTACGAATAACATAGGTAGTAAAAACGGGATTTGTTTGCTTACTGATCAGTTCATGAATCACGTAAAAATACACAGGCAGAAATTGTTTTCAACCCGTTGGATGTGATAAAGATGTATAGTTTACTTCGATGGATGGGTTCAAAGCTTTTATGGTGCAGAATATATATGTTCAATGTTTGGATTGGTCGACATGAAGTTATCCAAGTTCGATTTGAATATATCCAAGTTGGGTGAGTGTGCAACGTTACGGGGCAGGGAGTTCCAGGTAAAACATACACGTACAGAATAAAAATACCTTCGACAGTTCAGTCTCGAGTTCACATTCACTTCGCTCAAAGATAATTGTACAAATTTGACGTAGCGAAATTTAAGTGTCAAAGTTAAAAACAAAATGCACTAATCATGTTGTATTCACTGCCTATATAGGCATCACACATTTTCAAGAAGCCGAAGAGCTTGCTCATGCATGTCAACGATAACGCAATGCGGCGGAACTTTCGAACGTGTTTCTATTTTAACATCATGCTGAATATCAACACGGTCGAATTAAGCTTTACGTGATCAAACTTTTGACACATTCCACCAAGTTGCTTGCCACTAGACCAGTATAAATCTTGTTTATTGCATTTGCTTGGAATGCGTTCTCAATTCGTTCTCCGAATTACAAACATACACGTCTCACATAGGACCTCTCCTGTCCCGTAAAGCTTTTGTATCTGGTTATCAGCAGTAAAATCCGATTGGTACAAAGAATTTGCTTAATGAGAGTTAATGAAATTTATTCTCAATATTTGTGTCATTGACATATGAAATCCTGGGCTCAATTTCGGTTCCATGCTTGTGTTAGAAACTCTTGTGATGCCCGAATCCCTTATAGCAAGTCATAGCTTTCTTTAACAGCAAACGTTTCTTTCATTAAATCTTTGAGCTTTTCGATATATTACGCTAGTTAGTGTGGATCGATTTCATTAACTGTACTCATTGTTCTAGTAATCGGAGCAGGAATGAAAAACGAATGTATACAGCTTCTGTTGGCACGTTGCAAAGAATTCCTTCTGATATATTGCATTCTGCCTTTAGATAATCACGAATGCCTGCGATGTTTCACTCAATGACTTTGTAACCAGTGTCGGGATTTGAAAGACAATTCCAACAAGGTTTTGCTGGGTTTTTTTCCGTCGGGTGTTTAAGGTAGACAAACTAATAATCAGCAAAGTTAAAACATATAATGCTTTTATGCCA
Source organism: Atriophallophorus winterbourni (assembly GCA_013407085.1). Lineage (NCBI taxonomy): Eukaryota > Metazoa > Platyhelminthes > Trematoda > Plagiorchiida > Microphallidae > Atriophallophorus > Atriophallophorus winterbourni. The sequence goes on from JACCGJ010004554.1 coordinate 92,243, forward strand.
CTGTTGGATAAGGCTGGTACGGCCAACCTGTTCAATCACATGCTTCCAAACACATGTTTAATGGGGTTAAACCCATAACCATGAACCAAAATATTCATTTGCAAGCATTTTCATCACACACACTATAATGACCGGTTTCGTGCTGTTTTCACTGATCAGGTAGGGACAGTAATATCAGTATCCGTATGCGCTTGAAACAGTGGAGGAATGGTAAACATAGAGCGATTGTATGCCATGTATGCGAACGATAAATTTATTATGTTTGTGGAGTTAGGTGATCCGTTGATTAAAATGTCTTTTTAATGATGTTGTTTAAGCCGAGACATTGATGGAGCTTCGTTATTATCTTTCAAAACAGCACATAAATATGTTGTTTCGGTACTGACACTCCAAATGTTATTGTAAATTTTTTGTTCAAATCTATCTCTAATCAGTCGTGTAGTTTGCGTTTTGACCACTGATCGTTCATCGAAACAGGTTCTTTTAACGCAAGAGCGAGCACCGAGGTATCGCTTCTAATCTTTTCCAGATATGTTTGGTTTCTGCATTATCCTATATCGTATTGTACTGCTGTGATAGTATTTTTACCCAATTAATTAATTAGATAAATACTATTGGTGGCTAGTTCAATGCTTCGAGTTAAGTTCTGAAATTCCCATTCTATGTTTAAATGATGCAGCAGCTTCGAGTATTTTTGCGTCGCAATATCCAACTGTTTGATGTAGACTGATCATATGACGGCACATTCAGGGAAACTTCACCGGTTGTCATTGTTTGCTGATCGCTTCCATTCGCTCTACATGCAACGTAATGTAATAAGAGGTTTCGTCGGGCAAACAAAACTACTCAAATGTGCCAGTCTTGAGAACAGTTCATAAACGCTTAATTGCGATCGGTAGAACGGTGGATGGTAGCCCAGGTCGTTGAGGCATGGGACTACAATGGTGATGGTCGGGGGTTCAAGTCCCATCCGAAGCGGAGGATATGTACTGCTGTTGAGCTCAAATAAGAGCGAAACTCGAGTCCAGTGTTTCCATTATGGACCGTCGTGAACAACTTTGTGAATAGTTCGATGGGCTGGGCACGGATGAGTAGTCACAAATATAAAAAACATATTCTTCAAACACCGCCTAAGGTTTCGTTTTCTCGCCATTGTTTCACAGCTACACTATGCATCTACCACCCGGTATTCTGGATAATGAATTTCTACGAATCAGAAGAGGTAATAAGGTTTGTTAAATATTGAGCTGTATACCCACGGATTTCATTCGAAACACAATCTTTGATTGTCACTTTTGTGAAAGTAACAGACCAAGCAAAGCCATTTTATTCGATAGTGCACATCGATTGCACAAGAACTTTATCGTATGTAAATAATTCCCGTCCACGCGAAGCTACTACTTCGTTCATTTTCAATGACATGAAAAAAATTCAGAAATGTTATATTTCTTTAGCTGATTTGATGCACGATTAACCAATCAAAGACTGTTTGAGCTTTAAAGGCGCGATAGATTATTTGAAACCTAATGTAGATAGTTCGTCTTTTCATTTTGTTGTACTGTTTTGGTAAATTTAATTTAATTGCTAAACATTTGTATAATTACAGACAGGTGTCGCTGCTTATTTGTGTATCAAAAGTTTCCGAGTGAATAATAACTGCAGAAATAGTGCAACATCTACCAACGAACTTACTCACGCTTGAATAAGCTACTGGAACATGGTATTGTTGGGAATCCATATGAATGTATACGTGACTATCATAGCAACAAAAATATTAAAGTTCGTGTAGAAGCTATTAGATTTCCATAGCTGTGTTCCGCAACGATCGGAACCTGGTCCAATACAGTTCCTGATCTACATAACAGATTTACCAACGCCATATGACAGCAAGGTGGCTATCTTTGCTAATGAAATGAAAATATTTATGCGAATCCGCAGCGTCAAAGATTGTTTCCGGCTACAAATCTATCTGAATGCATTGCACGACTAATCGCCCGAAAGCAACCTGAGTTCAAATAATCAAAAGTATAAAATCATGCATATTGACTACTATACCAGTTTTCCATACCAATACAAGCTTTGAGAACAAATCACGGATTAATCGGTTGAATAAAGACCCAGTTGTTTGGATTTGTGGTGGTTTGAAAAATGTTCTACAATGAGGTCTACAATGATTTCAAACGCACTTCTGGTCTGCCAGACATGTTACGGCAAATACTGATGTTTATCCTTGATTCCGTTTCCTTACATGATGAACACTTATAAACATTCCGTTCTAAACTATCGTGCTCTAACCTGGATATCATGGCTCCATGAAGAGACTTAGCTTCTAGACCGCTTATGTAATCGAGCGTTTAATATTGACGATCGTTCTCATAGTGTGCCATACGTTGAGCGCATCTGATTGATGACACTTTTACGAAGTAAAGTGCGAGGCAAACGTATCCCTGCGTATAAAGTCCTTACAACAGTTTACGTCTTTATGGATAAATTACTCCAAATCAACGTTTTAGCAACATCCAACGTCATAGTTGCACGTTGGAAATACCACACTCCAAATGGAATTGCTGAAGGTATTTCATTAGGTGCATGTTTGTCTGATTTGGAATTCTCTACCTGCCAATTTGGTAAACTTCAACAGTTTGAATATATTCAAATCCATACTTGACGATAACGGGAGAGCTACCCTCCATATTGCGCCCGCCTATTAACAACTCAATCCATTCATGAGGACTGATACACTTTATTATTACATACTCACAAATTTGTACCGATATTTTGACCATATCACTATTGCAACCATACATTTTTAATCATGTTCTCATGAAATCGATGCGTCTCCTTTCAATAAAAATGACCTTTTAGCGCTAAATAATTAATTTCATTCACGAAAATTATTGCAGATGATTGTCACATAATGATGCGCAAAACACCTTGCCGAATATTAGAACTATTTTCAGTGAAACAATTACGGCGATATTGCTTTCGGGACGTTCAAATATTAGCTGGCAACTTTGAGGTTAAAATACGCATAAACCCCATTTTACACGATGTTGAAGTGTAAAATTGGTACCGACTTCATTTGTTGAAATAAAACACTTTTTCTATTGTACGAATGGTGTCAAGTACCAATTAGTGTTTATAGTAATTGAAAATAATCGGAAGCAAAACTGACCCGGTGGCTCAATGCCGACTGAAATGTTTATGAAAACAGATGCACGTCAAGTTTATGAACAGATTTGCAAATGTTGCAGATGCGTGATTCCAAGTATAAGGAATTTCAATACCAGTCTTAGAATCAGTGTGAACGGGTGCGAAGCAAAATTAGTGCAAAGTGTCAATCAAATGCTTCCAGATATTACAGAGTGCAAGGGCAATTTGGTACATGTTGATAGCTGAAAGCCTGGAAAAGCCCGTGGAAATAAATTGCAAACTCAAACGAATTCTGGTTTCGAAATAATTTTATGAAAACTGTTTTAGTGGCAACCAGTCTGAAAACAACATGGAGGTTCATGTCATCAGCGGCTATTAAAAGACTTGCAATTTGTCTAAAACGTTCCAACGAGCTCGCGATGAGGACTCAAAGCAAAATTGGTTGACACGAAATCGTCATAGAAATGAGAAAACAGTTACAATCGATATGTTGTCGTAAAGCTTTCTACATCTGGACACGAAAGTAAGCGTGACGCAGTTAACGTTGGTTGCAGTGTCCTGACGATGAACATTGACATCCTAACAGATGTTAGTAACAGAAAAGCATTCTGTCCTCTATTATGTATACTTTTGTCTCCTATTATCACGGGAAATCGTTATCGAAAATTGACTATTGAACTTAATGGATCAGAACTACCCGGAACATAGTACATGCGCATGCACAAATATTTTTGACATCATAGCGACACAATACATGACATTTTTTCTCATTACAAAACTGTCGATCTTCCTTATGCCTGATGAAATGAGTTTTTATTTCATGTTCATGGGTTTGAAACCCATCTACATGAGTATTCCCTCATGTGATTGAACAGGTTCATCGTACCAAACTTATCCCTTAATCGAATAAAAGCGCATCTTGTTAACTATTCTTCCACTGTTTTGAGCGCCTGCGGATACAGATCCTATTGCCCTTACTTGATGTGTGCAAGCAGCTCAAATTTGGTTGTCTGGAGTGTGTGTGATGGAAATGCATGCAAATTAGCTTCATTGTTCATAGTAAAATGTAACTAAATTTTAAGCTTTCTATTTATACATATGCTCACTCATGAAATGATTCCTCTGGCCTATTTCATGTTGTTGATCCTGAATATGTAATTGTGGATGCGCGAGCAAAATCATCGTAATTAGAAAGATGTTTATACTCAACAAATACAATGAGAAACATCAGAACGTATGGAATCATCGCTACACAGATACGGACATTTTTTATTCGTCCTATTTGGGCGTGAATGTTGTTTAAATTTTGTTCACTGAACTCTTATTCTTTTCTCAACAGTAGTAAAGTAGTTATTTGGACAATAACATTGATTGATTTTTATTCACTAAATATTTGTGTGGATATTCCAATCACTTAGTGTAGTTTGGCAATGTGATCCGTTCTTGCATCCTAGACAGCCGTTAATATGTATACTTTATGCGAATGTTCAAATTTGTGTCTTTATATACAGTGTTTTCATTCTCGAAATTTATTTCCGTTCATCGAAGCAGCTGAATGCTATGACATGTGAGCATTATGAAACAACCACACATCGTGAATATAATTACCGTATTCTTCGGACTATAAAGCGCACATAAAAACACTAATTTGTACGAAAAATTGGCAGTGCGCCTTATGTATGAATAGTGTATGTTCACACTGAATGAATTCCGATGTTTACAAAATATCATTATCTAGAAAATTGGTACCTTAAGGCACGTGCCTATCTACTGTCGACTTTGAACAAAGTGAACGAAAAATCTTGATGAACATATGATGTTTGACAACATATAATAACTTACAACTTTCTCCGATGACAGTCTCACGCCTACCATATCATTCGTTTCTATTTTCACAAAATACTAATGTAAATGTAATTTTCCACCTATTTAGTTTGATGTTGTTAACTCCTTGCTTTGCTTCAATGTTAAAAAACCTTTTTGATTATGTCTTTGCATTCACCGACCTATCTTTATAAACATAATTGCTGTTTTCAACTGACAGATTCTTTCAAATAGAATTTAGAATACGGACAAGGCTTATCAACTTGAAAGTACGCTGGGATATATATAGAGAAATCTCAATTAAAATCACCCCAGAATACCGCTATTATTGTCGCATGGAATAAAAGGCATATTTGTTAAATAATAATCATATGTGTCGTGATACATTGTTGACATTTATCACAAACAAAAAACTTTTCAGACAATAACAAGCTAAATAATAACAGGAATAAAAACGTTCGCTTCGAAATTCGTTAATCTTCTCTGTTACTCGAATGCGGAATATATGTTATACCCAATTCAAGTTTCGATCCAAACATGGTTGGTTGCGTTATTCAGCTTCAGCAACTTCATGCGTCACAATGTGATAAATACAACCAGCAAAAATCAGGCAAAGAATTTTCACCACTGAAAAGGATATTATGCTAGCCGCAATGATTGTAAAATAGGTTCTTAGGAGACATTCAAATGCATCGATGCAACCCTGAAAAGAATATATATATATATATGTATATATTTATAATGAATCCTTGTGTAACGTTAATGTTCGATGCTTTAAATTGTTGATTCGTTCTCATTAGATGTTCAATATATATTTTTGATTTGAACTAGATTAATTATAAATTGTTTTGACTTGACAATTGCTCCAAAACCATGAAATGTTTGACAGTATCCGTTTTGCACACTTTAAATCTAATATTCTGATCACACTTTCGGTATAGCTAAACCATTATATGCAGAAAATTGCTGAGTGTTGCAGGAATTGAGCGACTGTTTTACATGTTGGATCATTTTAAACACACTGAATGAATGATTAAACACCGATTACACGTAATCAAACAAATAAATTTTGGTTTCAAGTTAAAGACTTGCATGATATACCTGCAGAAATATTGCATATTCTTTTCATTCCTGACAGTTCATATATTGGCAAATATTCCTTTAGATTGCTCTCGTAATTCATTATTCAGGCAAAATCCATACTTCAAAAAATTGGTTTAAATCGAGTTAATGTCCTCTACGAATGCTAAATTTTTATTAACAATGTGAATCGAAACTGAAAGTTAATTGCTTTGACATTCGCAGAATTTTTGTTGTACTTATTTGTATTTCAGAGTAAATTTGTTTTTTCTTATTTATTGAATTGGATACATTGATAATAGAGACGCTCACGTCTGATGCAAAACTGGATTTTCATGCATCCCAAATACTTCTTCAACGACATTTTGTTCACCATCACTTACTAATTCTCATGTCGATGAAGCTACTCTTGAAGCCTTAATTTATATACCCTCCAATTCGACTAGCTTTCCTAATACTCTTAGTTTTTAGGCAATTAAAAGATCTAAAATCAACAGCAATTATTGAATTGAGCCATCCATTATAATCTGAATAGAACAGCCGCTGCAATTATACAATGGTTGAGCAAAATTGTAGAAATTATTGCTGACGTGTTTTTTAGCTGATAAAACTGTACAAACTGAGTGTTTTTTAAACGAAACGAAACTTTTGATAACTGCTGGCAGTTCACAGATGATGTATGAAGATTAAAATGAAGATACGCCTCTATATTTCGGTGCTCACATCTCCCATTCTTACACAGAGAAACCGGTTTCTGTCTTTTTGCTGTCATTAGCTGTAGACAGTATGATAACGTTCAGTAAGCCTTGAAACAGTGGTGTAGTGGTAAACAAAGGTATACGTGAATGCTCCTGTTTACAAATTATCTTTTTAAATAATGGATTGGTTAAACTTTCTGTCATTACTTAAGCTGAAATTAATTTAATTCCATAACTGTTTACATCTGAGTAGGTTTTCAGTATCTTTTTGAAAATACAATTTGTTTAATGTTTAAATTAAATATCATCTACAAAAAACGGACTGCGTTGTCTGTTTTTAGCATCACACCGTAACTGTACCAGTTGTTTCTCGAATCTCTTTTTCATTCGTATACTAAGTAAACATTTTCAGTAGTTTAGCACATATCGAAATGCTATGCTTAATACTAATCTTCGTTGAGTGACTTATTCGATTCAATGAACCACATTAATATATAAAATGATTGGAATCACTTTTCACTTACATCCATTTCAAAATCAAGTCATAAATGTAGTAATTTTGTATAGTGAGCTGGGTTACGAATATTTCGCCATCGAATGAGTTTACAACTTTTAGCTGATTGAAATTGAAATAAATTACAGCCAAACAGATTTTTCTCGAACGACTTTGAACTACAGATAATTTATCCATAAAATGGACAGCATCTAAACAACAAAACAAACGGGATACATTATCAGCCAAATTGCTGCTTATTTTTGAATACAATATTCTGTTTTTACAAAAATATTCAGAAACAAATAAAAGTATCAATTAGGTAAAAGCGTAGAAACTAAAATGTATTACGTTAGATGAATATGTCTATAATGGTAATCACATATATTACTCATACAAATTTCGAAGTCCATATTTTAATATTCATGTTGTAAATCAGCAGAATTATAGTTAAAATTTATTCCAGACAAATTGGGACTTAAACAAAAATGCTTTCAAAAGATAATTTATTCGCAATATCAGATTATCACTAACTTACTGTAGTAAAAACAACATTTGATGCGGGATCTTTACATGAGCTAGGCACATTCACAGTTGTAACCCAGGTCCCATCAGCACCGCAACATTTTAGCTATGAGGAAAATTAAATAACAATTTTTGAACATACATGTTTTTGAACGTTGTCAATAGCATTTTCTACATCCGATACACTTGTATACTTTGGATACGCACTGTGCAATGCTTTAGTTAAAATATCTCTTGTCTACAAGTATGCGGTTAAATAGTTCAATTACTTTTGCTTTCATTAGGAAAGCTGATATTCCTCCTCCGAGAGTAACCACAATGAAAACACACACAAGCACAATATACTGCGTATATATAAAAACGTTACACGCGGAATTACACTGATGAGGCAAAATTTGTTTTTATCACAAGCTCCGCAAATGCCGAATATTCCCAGCAGTAACAAGAAACCACCGATTACCAGTATAAATATCACTATACCAAATATCTCCTTGTCGTCTCGTGTGAATATTTTCTGAATGTATACTATACCATAAATCCCCCCTCCGAACATGGCAACGCCACAAACCTGGAAATTTATGTAAAAAATTGGAACATACGATCATGATGGCATTCCACAAGACGAGCAAACTTTGTATGGTTTTGAACCCACAGGTGAACTTTTGCATATTTTTGGAAACAGCTAATGTTTAGAAAATCGCCGTTTAAGGCCGTTCGTATTGACTTAATTTATCAGTTAAAACGAAGTAGGTCATTATATGTTTTTAAATTCTGGCAAATTTAGGTGAATGGTGGATAACTTATATAATGAGAAAGAGATTAATAACTAGAAACATATCGAATCTATCAGTTAAGGAGATCTATTGTACTCAATCATTTTTAGTTTCCTGTGATAAATATTTCGGAAGTTGTAATTTTCAACATTACCTTGGAAATTTTGTGCGCATGCACAATTTGTTCTCGCTGTTTTGACTTGTTTGATACCGCTATCATCAAATACATTGCGATATATTCCAAAGTGAACCTCGCACATTTCGTCTCTCAAATGTTAATCGAAAGAAACGCGTTTGGAGTTCCGTGGAAGATATCATAACATGTTTGGAATACACGCGACAACAAATTTTGCAACAGACAACGTTGTATACCTAGTCTTATCCTGTGAAGCAACGGCCGTTGAATATGTTCAGTATCACCCTCCGCTCGGTCGATGCGACCAGGCTCTTTCAATACGTGTGCATCGCCGGTACAATTGTAAAGCAAACAAAACGAAGTGGGGTTTAAATAACATTGCTTTGAGAACTCAGAACTCAGAAATTTTTATAGAAGAAAATGAAGTAAGCTTAACAATAACCATGGGATGACAAGGTATATGAAATAAATAATATAAAATCTCTCAAAAATCAATATGGACAGTCATATACCGCATTGTTCGTCATGAACTCATCGAGTTTGGAAGTGAAAACAATAACGGATTCCGAGCGTGTGATTTCTTCAGGCAAAATGTTCCAAGTAAATCCAATTCTCACCGAGAAAAATTACGACGCATATCCAATCGAGAATGCGGAATGTTTAAAGCCTTTGAATGTGTCGACTTCGAGTAAGACCATTGGGCTTTACAAGTATTTAAGGGGAAAGTTTTCAGTTTGCAGGATTTTCAATGTCAACACGAGGTCACTACGTATCCGTCGTTGGGTAAAATCGTGTAGATTTAGTTTTAACGTTTGCTTTTTAAAAGGCCAATTTCTGTACTGGGAGATCAATTTTGTCGCACGACGATTAATCCTTGCGAGTTGTTCGATTTTCTTCCTCTGCAATGGTGCCCAGTCTTTGATATAATATTTAATAACAGGACGTATATACGTAATAATTAACCAGGGTAGGTTTTCGGTCGTAAACCTCCTCAATATTCTTTTTAGACGACTCAAGGTAAAGCCAGATTTATGTAAACTATCCGGCAATGATGTCCAAGCTTAAGGTTAAACGACACCCAGATACCCAGATATTTTTCTGCTGTAGTTTAGACGAGATCTTGCGTGCGAAGCTTATACGTGTGGTGCAAAGAATTTTCAAGCCATAATATTTTATATTTCGCAGGAGTAGATGGTAACTCATTTGACTAGGACCAACGAAATAAGTTAGACAGATCCCGTTGTAATGTCATACAGTCATTAACGGACCTGACATGTTGCCATATTTTAATAAGATTGGCAAATAGTATCGGGTTGCATCCAATATCCTTTACTTTATCTTTTATATACACTAAGAATAGAAGAGGCCCAAGCACCGAGCCTTGCGGAACACCAATTGTGAAGTCTATTTTTTATATAAGGTGCTGCTAACACGAACTTGGATGTGTCTCTCAGTGATATAGTCCCATTTCCAATTCAGCAACATTCCCGTTATTCCATTGTTGACTCTATCAAAATCTTTGGAAATATCGATGTAGCAAGCATGTACAGCCTTTAGTCTAGTACCTTGGTCCAACCCTCGAACGTTTTAAGAAAGTTAGATAAACATCAACGATCTCTTCGAAAACGTGTTGTGCTGTGGTCAAAATATTAAGGTTTTTAAAATGTTCTCTTATGCGCGCAATCACAATGCGTTCCATTAATTTAAAGATCACCGGAAGTAGCGTTACCGGACTAAATTGTTTGTGTCTGAACGGCTACTGCCTTTATAAATAGGAGTTATCATTTCTGGTTTCCATTTCGGTCCTTACTTTCCTTTATTTATCAGAGATTGAATATGCGTGTGAGAGGAGCTAAGAGAGAGTGACATATGGCGGTTGTAATTTTGTCTGCGCCAGGCGACTACTTCTCGTTTGGTTGACATAGTTTCAGCCCAACAATGTATTCGTGGATAGCCATTTAACTTTGTAACTCCAAATTATGCGAATTGGGTGAAACGTGATATGAGATACAATTCTTGGGATTGAAGACAAGTGAGTAAAACTGTGCTAAAGCATCGGTGGTATCATGAGAAGAGTGAGACAATCCATCAGTTGTTATTACAGAAAATACACCTGCTTTGAATTTTGATTCTTTATTTACTATCTTGTAGAGAAGCTTACGATACTTTCCATTCACTCAAGCATGTTCCGTTAGAAATGCGTGCCATCTCCGCTTACAAGGGTCGTGACGTGATTACGTACTCTCTCTCTTAACAGTTAACCGTTTCTTAGTTCTAATCCGAATAACAAATTGGCTGTTGTAGTCGCATTTGTGTGGTACACAAATCAGGTTTTTGTAAATCTTCGTATTCATATAATTTAGAAACGTATTGTAATATGAGCCACAATCCATGCAATCAAACGCATGAGTGTGTGCAGCACAGATACTGATATTTAAGGTTTGACATTGTATTTTCCTTAAGACTTTCGTTTGTTCGCTCAATTATAATCAAAAAAAGTACTGCATGCTCACTCTTTCCCAATGGTGCCAGTTATTAAACATACTCTACCGCGGTTGCTTCATTCATAAAGACAAGGTCAAGGGTTGAGTGTTTGTTAAAACCCGTCTGCAATTTAGCTGATCAACGTGGTTGTACAGTGAGGCAACTGAGATAACCTCCTCGAATTTAGGTTCAAATGAATGCGGGTAGTGCTCACCTTTCGAAAACAGATGCGGGAGAATAAAATCGCCAATGATTAGCAATTGCATAGTCTGGCATCTTGTGATGTGTTGCAATGATTCGATGAGCTTATCATTGTATGAGATTTCGGATGATGGCGAGCGGTAAATGATGCCGATCGTACATTCATCTCCATTGACTAGTTTTACTGATCACCACATCGTATCATGAAGGCTGAGGTCAGGATGATCGATGACGTTACACTGCGCTAAACGTTGGTGATAGTAGACTGCAACTTCACCCCCGGATCTTCCATCACGATCGCGACGAAGTACTGACATTTTCGGAATCAAAATCTCAGCATCAGTCATGCAGGGCTGGAACCAAGTCTCTGTAACTGCAACCAAATCGTGTGAAAGTCTATCACAAAGCTCACATAGTTCAGCTCATTTGTTAGTTAAACACTGAGCATTTGTGTAGATCCACATGATCGTATTTATCTTACACAATGTATGATCGCGTAATGTAGTTATTTGTCCGGCTCGCGATGAGTCGGGACCTTTTCGTATTATGGGAAATATTTTGACTGTCAGTAACAAGATTGCAGTCAGGATGTGATTGCGCTGTCTCCAGACGGAAAGTGCTTGACTTATGACATTGGGTTTTGGTTGGCTAAGTCTAACATCATTCGGTTATGTTCGTTTGCCTTTTTTCCATTCCGAACTTACGACTTCGGACATAACGATGGTGAAGAATGTAACCTTCAGAGGTTTCGGTCTATCCCCTTTATATTTTGGCGCAAATAGAACACGAAGTGTGCTATGGAAACAATGGAGACTTTCGAATAACATAATATAAACTCCAGTCTTCCGGACATTTCAACTATGACTATGTCCCGAAACATAATATCAAAGATCCCTTATTCAGATTTCGCAGTTGCACTAAATATGTTTGACAAAGCGAAATTTAGCTTGGGTTAGTCACAGGGTATTCAGAACAGAACCGATCTGGGCAAACTTTCTCGAATTGCGGAATCTAGTCAAAACCGTCATCCGGGAGGATAAAAAAGATGCAGCGAAATCTCTAACTTTTTTATCGAATCGTTAAAAAAACTACGCAGCTGAAACCCGGTGTTTTTCGATCATGACAGAAAACGAAATAACTGATTCTGTGCTGGAAAGCGCTAATGCTCTCGCAAGTTTTTATTCACGAGTTTTCAAAACTGAGGATTTATTACAAACATCGGAATTGTCAGCACCAATTGTGCCGGATTCTATATGCGATCTATGCATCTATTCTGAAATAGTTCAGCACCACCTACGCCAGTTGAATATTAATAAGTCCCAAGAAGCTGACGGAATCACACCTTCAATCGTAGAGGTTTGCGGCAGTCAATTGTGCGAACCACTTTGTGATTTATTTAATCACTCTTTGAGGAAGGGAGTTGTAACGACTTGTTGTATTAGCGGAATCACAACACACATCTACAATTGTGGAACTCATTCTGACCCAGAAAATTACTGGCCTGTTACACTCCTTTCAGTGACCTCGAAAGTTATGGAGCGAATTTTGTGCGAAAGAATTGTGACTTGAATAACATACTGGAGACAATGGGAAACTGGACGCAGGCAGTGGATAATGTTGGTTGCGTGCATGCGTGTTACTTGGATATATCAAAGTCCTTTGATCGCGTGGACCATTTTTCATTCCCGAGCAAGCTGCACGATTTTGGTATCAATGGATGCCTGGTTGAGAAGTCACCTCCTTGATCGTAAGGCACATTTACGTATCAATGGTGTGTTTTCTGGGGAAAATCCAAGCCACTAGCGGTATCCCACAATGTTTGGTACTTGGTCCGGTTCTCTTTGTGTTAACATCAATAAACTTCCGAAACTTGTAACAGAATGCTGAATGTAATGCTGAACTTTGAATGCGAATCACATCAAGCATGGAGTGTTTGCGCTTACAAATCGATTTGAGTATATTGAACATCTGGTCAGAGCGAAGCAAGCTAACGTTTAACTTCATAAAGTGTAAAATGTTGCAAATAGTAAAGGTTTCCTATTCTCATACCAACTTATGCCGCAAAAACTGGAATGGGCCACGAAAGAAAAGTACCTCGGCGTATGGATTATTGGAAGTTTTAAGGATAGCATGTAATGCAAAGCAGTTTACAACGGAGATATCCGTATGCCAATTATGCTTCCGTGCATTTTGGGATATTTTTCCCGTTAAACATTCCCCATGGTCATAAATACGTATATTAACCCAGTGATGAATTATCAGTGCAAGCCTGGGCACCATGGCTACAAAAGGACATCAAGCTGCTCCAGAGAATTTATCACAGAGCAACTAAAATGGTTGGGTGTCTCCGCAGCCCACCATGTAAGGATCGGCTGGTTCATCTTAATTTGCATTCACTGTCTTGCAGACTGGTTTGATTGGATGTAATTCTAACTTATAAATAATGAACTCAAGGATGCACGATCTGTGGCATCTATTTCGACCCCGGGCAAGCCATGCCACACGCAGTCAACACTGGCATTTGATCTTCCACATTAACATTGGAACTGCCGCCGGTTCTTCTAATCGGTGCGCGTTTGTTTCTTATGGAACTCCCTACCGTCAGATGTTGTACAATCATCTAGTGAATGAATTTTCAGGAACAAATTGGATCTATGTATACGTAGTAATTCCATTTTACATCTCGTTTATATTATTCAAACGAATATTTTTCCATCATTCCGAGACTATACATGACATTTTATCTAACTACAAAACTGACGATCTTACTAGTGCCTCATTTTATTTTATATATATATATATATATATATATATATATATATATATAAGCCTGGATCAGGCTTGTGCTTTCACTTCACTTCACTTCCCTAGGCTTATTTCACCCACCATTTGGCTTAAACATAGTTATCCGTATTGTTTCTATTCAGGTTTTTATCATAAACAAATTTCTCCAAATAAAAAATCGAAACATCTAAAACATTTATTTCTATGATTATCTATTTATAACGCTGCAGTGGTGTCAGGTTACCTAGGGTCTAGGCATGTCTAGTCGCGTTGCTACAAATCTTCATCGTAACCGTGCGTATTATAATCATTTTTACCATATGACCATATTCTTAATCGTTATCTGCTTATATTTAGCCAATTTATGTATGAAAATATGGTTTACTATAATGTATTCTTTTTAAAAAACCAAAAAAAGAAAAGAAACGCTTAAAATGCAAAAATACTGTTTTTTGTGATCTGTTTTATCGTTTATAATCGATTCACTATTTCTCTTTGATAACCTCTCACCATGATGGTATAGAGAATATTTTTAATTGTGTTTTAGTGTCTCCGACTCCCAAACCAACTCCGATACTGGCCCTTGCTCCTTCCGCATAAGACTGATTCTTCTATATGAACCGAAAGCCCTACTGACGAACAGTATTGGTTTTCCTTATTCGACAATTCTTCAACTTTCCTGGATCGTACAGTCAGGCCAAACCTCATGCAATTTAAACCACAATCTCTCCTCATCCCCTCTATTTTCTAATGTTTTTTCCAATTTATTTACGGTTTTTTATATACTTTTCTTCAATCACATTCACCAACATTCAGAAGAAGTCAATTTATATATTTATAAAAGAACTTTTTTTATTTCAAAAATTTATTTTCACTATGACAATAATATATTCATACGCACCATTTCTTTTATAATTGTTTCTTCTTTTATTTTCTCTTTTTAATCCCTGTTCAAAATTTATCGGATCCTCTCCATTTGCTTAATTTGATGCAATCTAAATGAATCTTTATTACTGTGTGACATTGCGCGGAAAAATTAACTTTCTTACCATTGTAAATTTACCATCATTTATTAAACGGAAAAGTATTCAAAATTACGCTTGATAAGGTCATTTTTACAAATTATTTATTCTGTACACATTGATAACCTGATCATGATTTGCATGCCTTGGTTTACCAAGAAATAATTATATATATATATATATATATATATATATATATAGATATATATATATATATATAGATATATATATATATATATTATAATCCACACAATCCACAGTCAGAATTCCAAGCACGCAGTACGGGTATCAAAGGAGATAAATAAATAAATTTTATTCTTGGAAATCCAAGGCATGTTAAACATGATCAATAATTTCTAATAGCTTTGTACAATCAGATTATAGTATGTACATTTGCAAAAAACTATTTGTTCAATGTCATTTGTTTCAGCGGAATTTAACGTTCAATAAATATAAAGGTGACGGTATTTGAAGTTGTTTTCAGGTAATCGGTACTTGATCTGATATAGTACGGAAACACAGCTATTACGAGGAAAAGTCTAGAATGTTTCCGGCAACACTGATTATCAACGGATAAGGTCCATCGAAGATGCGCGAAGAATCTCTATTGTTGATGTTTCAATTTTTTTCCTTCTGATTGTTGTATATAGATTGATCTTTCCTGACCATGAGCCGTTTTCTTGTCCGCTAGGCGAAGGTGATTTATTCCACTAGTTTGAGGTCTGGGGGCCAGTTTCATTTTGGTGCTGATTGAGAATTTTCTGTGGAGAAAAAACTCAGAAGCGAGGGAATGTTGTTTCGAACGTTATGAACGTTCATTTAATATCAATACCAAGGAATGCCCTTGTTATATAAATCATCAGGTAGAACATTTAAATTAAGAATATTGCGAATTTTTTCAATGGTAAGAAATGAAGCTAGATGTGATTTGAATTCTTCTTCTTCTTCTTAATAGACGGCAGGAGGACTACAGTCCGTGAAAGCCGCTTCACTCCCGGGTCTCTGCTATCTCAGCGTAGATTCCTCACGAGGAGTTACTGAGCTGAAAGAGTAGGCGAATCGCGCAGGATAGCGGGAATTTCACCGTCCAATATGCGTTTAAACTGCTCTTCGGTGACTGCCCAGATTGCATCAGCGGAGAGTGCATTCCAAATATTGACCACTCTGGTCGACAAAGTAAACGATGGCTTCAGGTGTTCCGTTCGGCGCTTCTGAGGGATGAAGTTACCATCCCCCAAAATCTCGCTCTACATCAACTATCCTGAGACCATGGCCCTCCAAATGATATGTATGTCGCATGTTGTTGCTCCCGATGTGCATGATAGCACACTTCTTTTTATTAATCGGGAGCATCCATCCGTCAGTCCAATTCCGAAGTTCATTCAAATCATGTTGCAAGTGGGAAGCGTCAGCGGCAGTCGTGACAAAAGCCCACACCTTCAGATCATCTGCAAATAAAAGACAAGCACTGTTAAGAATACCGGGAAGGTCACTCACCTAGAGTTTGAACACGGTTGGCCCTAGAACGGATCCTTGTGGTACACCAGAAGTGGGGATAAAGGATGAGGATCTGGCCCCATTGACTTCAACGAGGCTTCGCCTTCCGATGAGAAAATCCTCAATCCAAGCAAGCTAAAAAGCCTCTATACCAGACATTCTTAGTTTCCAAATAAGCCTCTGATGTGGAACACGGTCGAATGCTTTACTAAAGTCGGTGAAGACTACATCAACTGGCACACCAGCGTCAAGGCTTCTGTACCAATGTTCTCGGGCGGTCAGTAGATTGGAGATACATGAGCGGCCTCCCGTGAAGCCGTGTTGGGCATTCGAGCATTGATGGGTCTCGCGCAAATACTGTTCTATCTTATCCTCTACAATCCGTTCCAGCAATTTGCCTACGACAGACGTAAGTGTAATAGGACGGTAATTTACGGGATCTGATAAACTCCCACCTTTGAACATCGGCTTTACTATACCCATTTTCCAATCCTCTGGTAGACGTCCCGAATTAATTGAAATTCGGAATATAGCGGCTAAAGGTGAACTGATGATCCTTGATAAAGGTTTTAATATGGCAGGGTGAATACCATCAGGACCTGGAGATGTCTGTACCTTTAGATGTTCGATGAGGATTCGCACCATGTCAGCCGTGATCTCAAAATTGGCCATTACATCCGTCTTCGATATTTGTTCGCAGGATATGGTAGGCTTCATTGCGTAAACTGATTGGTATTGCGATGCAAACACCTCAGCTTTCCCAGTGTCAGTCTTTATAATTTCCCGTTCCAAATTTGTGAGAGAAGGTACGGGGTACGATGATTTGACCCGTCGCCGAATGTACGCAAATAATCGTTTAGGATTATATTTTAAAGAATTTGCTAATTGAAGCTCGAATCTTCTTCTTTTATCCTTCTTCAATTTTGAGCAAAGATTCCGTACAGCCCGATACTCTTCGTAATGGGCGTCCGATCGGCTCGTTCTGAATTTAATACGAAGACGCTTTCTTTGCCGCGGGCAGGTACGAAGTTCTCTATCAAACAAAGGAGGGCCACGGGAGCCGGGACGATCTCTGGTTAATGGAGCAACATCCTCTAAGCGACGGATATTATTCAGAAACCATTTCCAACAGTCATCAATAGTGGAATCAACGAGAAACGTCCAGTCAATTGAGGCTGCTTGTTCAACCAACAATTTCAAGTCCATGTTCCAGAAGTTTCTCCGTGGAAGCCGCGACGGCTGGGCCGGTTTACCCCGAGTCCATTTGAACCGAATAGCACAATGGTCGCTTGTATCGATAGGCTGTTCCACTGATAAGTCCACCACATCTGACTCTCTGGGTGACAAGACCAGATCAAGAGTAGACGGAGTCTGGCCATGTCCATAGCGAGTAGGAACGAGAACGTGCTGCACGAGGTTCAAATCCAGAATCAGATTTAGAAAAAACCCGTTGGTACTCATCCCCATTTGTAACGAGGTCCAACTAGTTGATATCCGGAGCATTCAGGTCACCGAGTATCATACAATCGTTCCTCGTCCCATGGCGGCGGAGCTGATCAAATAATGCCATAATACGTGCGCAGGGTGAACGGTAGATGACACCGATCATTGCTGATCCATTACTGGACTGGATCTGACAACAAATGCTTTCAGCAAAACCACCATCATCTCGGAAACGATCAACAACCTCCACGGATAAATGTTCTTTGACGTATATCGCCACCCCACCACCATGTCGAGATCCAATTCGATCACTTCTGAGTAGGCGGTAATTCGGAATGAATAGCTCTGCATCAGTAATGTCGAGTGTCAGCCAGGTTTCCGTTATTTCAACGATATCCGGCTGTAGTGCCAAGGCATGATGGCTCACTTCGTCAAATTTGTTCCTCAAACTCCGCGCGTTGAAACAGAGCACTTCAAAATACTTTAATGGAGAGCAGTTGGATGCTCGATCAGTATGGGCCTCCAGCGAACTTTGGATGGCCTCTTTACTACGCGAAAATCCACAATACGAAGGTCCTTCTCACCCTCCGATAATCTTTTCTTAAGCTCCATCGTAGCAGTCTTCATCTTAATTCTATCGTCAGGAGACAAATCTCGTAATATTTTATACGGTAGACCCTTCAGTCGATGGACGCGCTTTAGGATCTTTTGAGCCTGATCGTCGGAAACCAGTACTGTTTTCAGAAACCTGGGCTTTTTACACTCCAGATTTCTGCGTCCAAGTCGGAACGCTGATACAATTGTGATACCATCCTCCCCTTGGTCAACCATTTTCCAGAAAACTGATTGAAGAAACTTGCTATCCTGTTCAATTCTGGCAGCAGATGTTTCTCCATCTGGTTCCGGTGCATTCACAATAATGAGGCAGCATTTGCGTGCGTCCGGTGAACTGTCAGCTTTACTGCTCGGAAGTGAGATCTTACTCTCCTTCACCACATTCCTAGAAAACTGTTGTGGTAATCGGCATTTCAATTTGTCGACTCTGTTCGAAATATTCATTTAAAGAAAAACGGAGTCTTATATATTTTGGAAGAAGATTCCGCAGTTTAGCATATTTAGTGAAGAAGAAACTGTTCCTTACTTTATTACGAAACCTTGGTAACTTGATAGTTTTTTCACTGTTTCTCAAGCTATATTTAAAATCATGCCGTATATGCATATTCGAAAGTATTTCCATATTATCCGTCGACAGTATTTTAAAGAATAAGATGAGGTTATGCTTAAGTCTGCGAAACCATAGAGGATCGAGTTTCAGTTGTATACATCTTTCTCTATAGGATTGTTTGGTGGTATAACCGATTATTGATTTTGATAAAGTACGTTGTATCTTTTCTAATACTATGCTATCGCTTTTATTTATATTAGTAAATATTATGTTACAATAGTCAAAGATAGGAATGGTGAATAATTTATACATTTCTAGCTTACAATGAGGCTAAATTATAGATCTGTGTATAGTATTCATACTTTGTCTGGCTTTAGTAATAAGGTGGCGTATCTGTTCGTTGAAAGTGAGTGATGAAGATTATCGAAATCCTAAATCACGCGTGCTGTCAATCATTTGAATTGCGTTATTGTTTGGAAGGATTGAGTTATTTTGTATCGTGCATCTCATAGGCATAAAATTAGATTTTGTTGTTGAGAACGTTAGACCATTATTTTTTGCCCAATCTGCAAGTGCAGCTAAATCATTGTTTAGTCGGGATATATAAGTTTGCACTTGATTAGCTGGGAAAGTAATGACAACTTTCATGTCATCAGCGAATAAGAACAGTTTGCTATGTGCAATGACGTTATGTATGTCATTTATATATATAAGTAATAGTAAGGGGCCTAATACTTACCTTGAATCACCCCACTGGGGATAGGTAGGCTGCGTGATCTACGGCCATTAACTTCAACAGAGTAAGTGCGATCAGTAAGAAAAGAAGTTAACCAGAAAAGAAGATTACCACCGATGCCATATGATTCAAGTTTCGGTAATAATATTTTATGAGGAACAGTATTAAATGCTTCAGTTATGTCTAGGAAGAAAACTACAACTGCCGAACCTTCCTCAATCGATGTAGTAATATAGTCGGGGTATTCAAGCTGATATGTAATGCATGATCTTTTATTTAGGAAGCCATGTTGAGCTCTAGAGAAGAAACTTAGAGATAAGTGATTTAGGATTACTTTTTTTATTATTTTTTCAAGTAATCTAGATAGTATTGCTGTGTGGTTAATTGGGCGATAATTTGATACCGTGTGCTTCGAGCCAGATTTATAACTGGGTGTAACAACAGAGTGTTGCCATTATAAAGGGAAGATTCCAGATTCGTTTGAAGTGTTAAATAAGTTCAGTAGAAGAAGTTTGAAATCGTCACCACCCATTCTGCAAATGGCGGATGGAATGCCTGTTATGTCTGGCTTGAGACTGAACGTAGTTTGTTTGCGGACTTCATTAATGTCATTCAGATTTATGCATATAGTGTTTAATACACTAGGTGACCGAAATGTTCTAGTCATATCTTTATAGATGGAAGTATTGTAAGTAGTATTAAAATATTTAAGAAATTCTTCGCAGGTTGTATTAGGGTCTGTAATTCTTATTTCTGCCGAATTATAAGTTCGATCCTGAATAATAAAATATACTTTGCTGGTTGAGTTTACGGATCGTGATTCAAATAACCTGCTAAGTGATTTTAGTTTATCACAACTGTTCACTCTTTTATTTTCTTTTCCATTTTCTCGAGCCTAGTTTGTTTTATGCGTTTTCTAGAACTGCTAGCTTTATTGATTAAACCTCTAATTTTCGAATGGAATGTCGAGGATATCGTTAGAAAATCATGTGAAAGAAAGAATTGAGACCAATCTTCAATCCTTATAAGTGTTAAAAGTAAGTTCCAGTCGATGGAACGGTGAAGAGTCTTGACCTCATTGGTAGCTTTGCAAGTGCACGATAGATGGAAGGATAATATTTTATGGTCCCCATTAAAGGAGGAAGGCAATATATTGGACAGCGTCGTTTAGCCCTTCATCAAGAAATTCCTCGCGTTTCTCTTAACGGCTTGGTGTTCGACAGATGTTGCAGCTTTAAGTATCTTGGTGTTACAATATCTGAAAATCTTAGCTGGACTGAACATGTTACAAGGGTATTCACAAAAGTGCGCCAACTGTCGTTCTACAAACTACGTCTCCGTTATTTCTCCATTCCACCAAATGTCATTCAAATTTTCGTTTTTTCTTGCATCATTCCCCACCTTCTTTTCGCATCTCCTTTGATTTTTCCCGGCCTCTTGGAAGATGCATTAAGCTTATCTCAAGACTAAGTTGTGTTTCCGTTGATGACATTCGTGACACTATTGTCAATCGTCATTTTCGTGAATGCAGCAGATTGATCGCGAACATTTCTACTGAGAGTTTACATCCATTGAACAAAAGCCTTGTTTCTTGCAGATCTTTTTCCTCCACCCGAAGCCAGTACGTTATTCCCTATTCAAGAACGAATACATTTAGAAATTCTTCTATCCCATACTTGGCCCGATACATGGTGCAGCAATCAAAAGCTGTTACAGAGTTGAAAGAAAGCTTGACAATTTTCTAATGATGCCACGATGTCCCAGTTATTTTTCGAGTTAATTTTTCAAATTCCCCTAATCATTTGTCTAGCCCATGGTTACCTGACACTTTTTAGCCCTAGTATTACTTTATTGTGTGGCACTTCATATATTTTATTTTATTTGCATTATATAACGAACCTGATTTATTGATTCTATTAAGTTGGAGAAACGCTAACCTATTTTAATTTACGCTGAGATGTCCTGTTTTTTAATACTTTTTTTTTATTCCCGTCGCATTTGTCTAGCCCGAGGTAACCTGAAACTTCATTGTCCTATGTATTATTTCATTGTGCGCATGCTATACATATTTTTTATTGGTATTATGCGAAGAAATTAATCTATTGCTGAAAATTCGTGAACACGAATAAAGTCATTCTTCTTCTTCTTCTTCTTAAGTTGTTTTGATCAATATTTAGAGTAAAGACTAAGTCAAGAATGTTGCCCTTTCAGTTGGTCTATCAATAAATTGTTTGTAACCTAGTAAGTCAAGCGTTTTCATGAAATTTGTATGAGAGCTAACTTTACTTCGTTCGTGCCAGTTTAAATTAAGCATGTTAAAATCACCGGCTATAAGTTTTTAGCGTGCATGATGTGAAGACGTTTCGATGAAAGCTTGAGTTAATGTATTCAGATTATATGAAGTTGAGCCTGGTGGTTAGTAGATGCAGCCTATTAAAAGATCTAGTATAGGTAGTTCTATCCATAGTGAATCTTCAAGTTCTGTTAAATTCGAAGATATTATACTATTAGCTTTAAATCTTGAATGCACATAAATGAGACAACCACCACCTCGTTTAAAAGTGCGGTTTCTCCTAAATACCTGGTAGTTAGGTATCATAAGTTTAGAGTCAGAGTGATCATCACGGGTCCAGGATTCAGTTATAAGAATAATATCTACAGGTTTAGAAGATAGGTAAGATTTTAGTATATGGATTTAAGATATAATTGATCTAGCATTTATGACCAGAAAACGAACAATACAAGGGTCGGAAGTTAAAGGATTTGGAGTGAGTGCGTTAGAAAGTTTACTATGATTAAAATTCAATTTTTGTATTTTTGAAAAAAAGTGGTATTAGTGTTGAAGTATGGTTCATAATTAGAGCGAAAAACATAAGAATTATAAAAATGAAGTATGGGGAATATAATTATTATAATAAGAGGGATACTGTGTAATAGTTGATGAATTACAATAAGGTTGAATATTACAAAATGTGTAGGAGGAGGTAATGAATGGTGATAGTGTTGCTTATATGATAGGGTGTTATTCATTAAGAAACGAGATGTGTCAATACGGTTGTTGAGACTGGGTGAACCACTTATATAATTGGTTGTCTGCATACGTTGTCGGGGAGGTGGTCTGATCAGTGCCTCTCTGAAAGTAGGAGGGTTTGGTAAGAGGGGTCGTGTTTGTCTTAGTTTAGGTAAACGCGGCGGGCGTAGATGCGTAGATGCCGTCGAGTTACACTCACACCTTGATTATCAGGTGCGGATTTCGAACTTTGGGAACTATTAGAGTTGATTTCAATTAGAGATTCACATTGCATTTGTTCATTAGTATCTGAGGTATTGTTACTAATATTAGAGCTGATAACTTTGTGTTTTTTAAAGTTAAATTTTCGTTGCATGGGTGTTAAATCCGGTTTTAGGACCACATGAGAATCTAGGTATATTTTTCAAAAGGTTTTTATTATCGAGTAAATACAACGCAAAACTCTTATCTGAGAATTTTAATAAAATAGGAGTCCGTTGTTTAATTGTGTTTTTACGAAGTCGAACTACAGTGAAACATTCAGTGGTGATGCCATAAGTCGAGAATATACATTTTTTAAATCGTTTAGAGGGTAATTATCTGTAACATTAAAGATGATAACATTATTCGATCGAGCTTTTCTTTGATATATTTCAGTGCTCATGGTGTCCATAAATTTATTTGCTTGAATCAATATATCGTGGTCAATACTAATATCAGATTTCATAAAAGATAAGAGCGGTTTTAGAGAACTATAGTTGGATCGGCGCATACCCATTAGTATGGTAGATGGCTTTTTGTTGGCAATTTCTGAGTTGCCGAACAGCTGCTGTAGCCTAGATCGTTCAGACGGGACTTTGCAAAAAATCACTGCTTGTTTGACGATACGGTAGCGGTCACCTATGGGTGCAGTCAGGACTGCGTCGCGTACCTTTAACAACACATCCGCGGGTAGTTTCTGCGTTAATTGTGAAAACATGGCGGAATCATCAAGTATATTTTTTAAACTAAATTCAGTTTCTAAAAAATGAAACCAGTACTCAGGGTCCTGTCGGATAAAACCGGGTATTGTGATGACCGTCGAGGACAAAATAACGCGTTTAGAATCACTCATGATAAACAGGTGCAATTGATGCGAAAAAATGCACGATGAAGCGAGGTAAAAAAATTTACCTAAAAACTTTAATGTAAAGTGGGAAAATGACGTACCGGATAAGATACACGAAGGATGCATGTATGTCGGGCTCAACAATTTGTAGTACACGAAGTATTCGTGTATCTCGTCGGGCTCACCAATTTGTAGTAGACTGACCATTACAATAATGTCTCCTAGAATGTAAGGAACAAGCACAGAAGAATGGAAGTTTTTTCGCGGTAGCCACAAGGTGCACAAAGGTACAATGTTGCAATCACGGAACACGATTCAACAGAAAGTGTATATCGAGGTCAATTATTATGTACAGTAAAACAATGTTGATACAAGCGTTAAAAAATACGACCCACAGGATCTGCTAATATTGGCGCCAGGTTCTTTATAATTTGAGGGTAAATGTCGTCTGAGCCAGCAGATTTATGGGGGTAAGTTGCTGCAAGAGCAAGTTTAACCTCATCATCAGTGAAAACTAACTCCTTTTTTTCGGACGTTCGTTCATTCCGCATGCGGTCGCATTTTTTCGTTGCTCTGACATTTTTGTCCGTATCTTCGTTGCATCTGCTCGGATTTATACCGTTTAAAGTATTCTGTCTACCACTCAACGACGCCTATCGGATTTTCTACTTTTCGATCGCTCAAGTTGAACTATAGCAAAGTTACCAGTTTTGACGGAACTGATAATAAAAGTCATAAAGGCACCGTCGTTACCCGACTTAGAGGTTACTGCCGAAGAGCCGGTAGATAATACATCATACTCGAGCAGGCCAACATTTGCTCAGATAACCGCGCATATGGCGACTAAAACGGGGAAGCGTTCGTTGGGATCAGTGACTCCTCGACATAACGGAACCGAGAAAGGACTAAAAAAATCCGCTACTAAAATGACTGAGTCAAATTATAAAATAAAGTCCGCGGGTGTAAACCTAAGCGTTATATGTACAAACGTGACCGAGTCGCAGGAAACGCTGTTTGAAGCTAAGCAAAAACATGACTTAGCTGAGTGGTTTAAAGTCTGCAGTCAGATGAGATTGGCCGCGGTTACACCCTCATCAATAGTTCGATTAAATCGCCACCTGAATTCTCCTCATACGGATGATCCTCGCCTTTTAAGAATAACGCTGCAATCTGCGGAGGACGTGGAAAACGTACTCTTAAATGCTTACATTCTTGGAGGTGTTCCAGAGACTAAATGTCGTATCCATGCAGACCTACCATGGTGGGAGCGAAAGTCGTCGCAGAAATCTCGTGAAGAACGTAATCCAAGAAGTATTGTAATTCTTGGTGTTCCAGAAGATGCTGCTGACGTACCTTCTCAAGAAAAGTCTGAGCACGACCACAAACAGTGGAAATATCTAGCCGAAACAATTGGTATTAAAAATACCGTACTTGTGGATGCTTTTAGGATACCGCGATCTGCCAACTATAAAGGGCAAGGTCCTAGCCCTTTAAAGCTAACCTTCTTCACAACCGAAATGACTGATACTATCAAAAGTGAATGGAAAGCTAATAGAAAAAACCTACCCCCAAACGTAAAGTTAAGCTTGCCCAGGATCAAAACCGAAATTCAGCAAACGGATAGTACTGATCAACCTACGCCAAGTGTCACAGTTCAATTGGAACCTCATGCGCCACTTCAAAAAAACGTGAGCATTCCGACTCTGACAGAGTCGGACCCCCAATAACCTCTCGTGATATGAACACTACAAACTTTATTGATTGTTTATATACAAACACACAAAGTCTCTCTAGCAAACTGCTAAACCAAACAGCTTACACCCCGTCATTACTCATAAAAAACACAATTAAGTGCATCTATACGAACGCAAACAGCCTGATCAATAAGCTGCACGAACTCTCCGAGATTTGTGATGAAACGAACCCAGACATAGTTGCCATAACAGAAACGTGGTTCACTACCTCGTTTTCTGATCTAGAACTCTCTTTACCAAGCATGACTTTATTTCGACGTGACCGTTTGAGTGATGGCGGAGGAGCAGCACTCTACTGCAAACAATCATTTATTTGCAGAGTTATGAATGACCAAAATCTGGATATACCCGACACGCTTTGGTGTTCTATAACTCTTACTTCTGGTGACCAGTGCGTTATTGGAGTGATTTACCGTTCTCCAACCGCGAACCTCGACCTGAACAATAAACTGATTACTGCTTTGCAATATGTAACAACGCGATATAACACTCAAATTTTGATAATGGGAGACTTCAACCTTCCTCAGCTATATAACCGTGATGATCATCCACCAGAGACATTTGAACACGAACTTCGAGCAGTCTTGGATTACACACCCCTCTATAACCACGTTAAAGGATTTACTCGTATGAGGGGAGCTGACAGGCCGTCTACCTTGGACTTGATACTTACATCTGATCCTACCGCTGTAGAAACTATCATCTATAAACCGCCGATCGGACGGAGCGACCACGTTGTCCTAGAATTCTACTACGTTTGTAGTGCTAGGCGCAAATTTGACGGAATGAAATGCTTCAGAAAGGTAAACTACCGTACCCTTTGTGCAGAGCTTCAAAGCATTAGTCTCATACAGTTGGATTATTCCGATTCAGACAGTCATTGGCGCTCTCTCCTACAACACCTGAAACTTATATTAGAGAAACATTCAAAGCTCGTCCCGAAGAAAAATCCTCGACGTAACAAATTTAAGCTACGTAGCAGGACCAAAAAGTGGATGAAACAAAGGGCAGTAGCGTGGGAGTTTCACAAGGCTACCAACACAGCTGATTCTTGGGCACAATTTACACGACTGAGAAACAAAGTTATCAGCTTAATTCGAGATGATAAACAAGAGTTCCAATCGCAATTGATTACTCAGATGCACCAGAATCCGAAGCTCTTGTATAGACTTGTAAACGATAGAACAAATATTAAACCAGGAGTCTTTGCCCTGAAAACTTCGTCCGGCTTCACAGAATCCGTTGAACAAACCGCTGATTTGTTAGCAGATTTTTATGCTGGAGTATTTGCACCGAAATCCGCAGAGCACGAACAGGAACCAAGCATTCGATATGATCATCCCACTCTGAGTGAAATAATAATTACTCCGATGGTGGTTGCGCAGCACTTAAGAAAGTTAAACGCAAAGAAATCTCCGGGACCAGACGAAATTTCACCGAAGCTCCTCAAAAGCTGTCATGCGCAGCTCTCGGGACCTTTATCTCGTCTGTTTAGCGAATTGCTTCAAGTCGGAATGGTACCAATTGATTGGAAGCTGGGAATAATTACACCAATTTACAAAAGTGGATGCCGTTCTGAAGTAAAAAATTACAGGCCTGTGACATTGCTGTCTTCGGTTTCGAAGGTTTTTGAGCGCATAATCACTGCAGAAGTAGTGCGCCACCTGGAATCGAACGGACTCTTGACAATTGCCCAGCACGGATTTCGCAGAAACCGCTCTTGTCTAACTAATTTGCTGACATGTTTGGACGACTGGACTAGTGTAGTGGACGCCGGAGGCAGTATTCATGCATGCTACTTAGACATTTCTAAAGCTTTTGACAGAGTTGATCACAACTTACTGCTGAACAAGCTAAAGAAACACGGTATTGCTGGAGGACTGTATGACTTGCTGCGAGACTATCTCAGCAAAAGACATATACGGGTTCGAGTTGACGGTATACTATCGAAGGAAATCGACGTCACTAGCGGTGTTCCACAGGGATCCGTGCTCGGACCGATACTGTTTCTGATCTATATGAATGACCTGCCAACACCACGCGGCAGTAAGATGGTTCTGTTCGCAGATGACATAAAAATATGGAAAAAAATCAGCACTGCCGAGGATTGCAGTGTGCTTCAAAGTGACTTGGATGCTGTGCAAATGTGGTTATCTGAAAATAACCTACCGCTAAACATGCAGAAGTCTCAAATCATGCACATTGGTCGTGTGCTAAGCTTTTCTCATTCATACAAGCTTGGCAACAATATCCTGGAGTACACCAAACAAGAAAAAGACCTGGGTGTCTGGATTTGCGGTAGCCTGAAAAATGGTCTACAATGCGAAGCCGTTTACAAACGCGCGTCTCGGATGCTCGGTGTGTTAAGGCGGATATTCGGACGTTTTTCCCAGAGATGTTTTTCTCTGATGATGAACACGTACATACACCCGCTTACTGATTACGCTTCACAAGCCTGGACTCCATGGCTTCAAAAAGACATTTCACTATTGGATCGCATACACCACAGAGCCTCAAAGTTGGTCATTGGGCTCGAAAACCTACCATTCGCTGACCGGCTAAGTAAACTGAAGCTGACGACGTTTGCACAAAGGAGACTGCGAGCCGACCTCCTCCTCACATTCAAAATCCTTAACAGTGTTTCCCACCCTTTGGATATACTATTTCACCGACGAACATCCAGCAACAACCGCGGTCACAACTGCAAGTTGGAAATAGCCCACTCCAATCAGAACTGTCGCAGGTATTTTTATTCTGTGCGTATTTGTTTTGCTTGGAATTCCCTGCCAGCCGATTTGGTAAGCTCAAACACTTTTTCTATATTTAAATTAAAACTAGACGATTTCCTGAGAGCCAATCCAAATTATGCCCCGAACTATTTATAATCTATCGTTACCAGAATTATTTTGATTTTGACATTTTTCTACACACATATACACTTGTACCTATAGTTCAACCGCATGGTCATTGTTAAGTGATTGCTTTTTCAACCATAAAATCTTGAATCTTGAATCTTGAATTTGTTCACGCGTACAAAGATTCTCGCAGAACAAGTTACCCTGTGGATTTTGCTATCATTAGGAACATCACATTGAGCTACAGGTTTTGACATCTTGCTCCATATTCTATCTTCTGTAATCACCGAGTTATTGCGGATTACTTGTTCAATGCCGAAACCACGCCAGCAACCACTGGCAGCTCACTCAACTCGCAAAACACCAGTTATCGATCAACCGGCAAGCCCTACGCAGCCCACGAACATGTGCGAACGTGTAACGAGGTCCATCGCCCAAACAAACAAATCGATCGATCTTGCTGTGACCGCGACACGGGATCCGTGTGACCTCTGCATCACATGTCTAACCCCGGTAAGCGTTGATAGCGTTTCAGTTAAATGTACTTTTTGCGGGTTACGTCAACACGCGTCATGTGAGAACAGTTTGACTGATGACTGTGTGCGTCTTGTGAACGACGAGAAACATCCATCTGTTTGTTTTGTTTGTATTAACTGTAGACAATCGAATGAAGGCGTTCGCCACAACACTAAAGACACCGTTTGTACGACAATATCAGCTCTCGATTTAGAGAAATCTAAAGACTTTGAACACAAAATCAAAAAACGAATGTCTCCTATAGAGCAAAGTCTACAGCGAGTTAAAATTGCTGTAATCGCGAATGAACAGGTTTTTCATGCACCATCGCCCGTAGCAGAAATCAGCGATAGAGCAAACGCCGATAAATCACCACAAAAGTCAACTTTGGTTAGTGGTGCATCTTCTGTGATTAGTGGTGATCCGATGCGACAACATAGGAACCATATAGATGATTTCGTTACTAAGTCGCGTAAGACAACATCTGCTGTGAATGTAAAGAGGAAAACGAAAACAGTCAACAGTGAGACACCTCATCGACCAGCACCGGTGCAACCTGCTGGTGGTTTAATGAAGAAGACCCATAGTCTCAGCGTAATTTGCACTAACGTTCCTGAAACAAATGATGCACTGTCCGACGACAGGAAAAAGCACGATTTAGCCGAATGGAGCAGACTCTGTGACATGATGAACCTGGTTCCCATTAAACCCTCAGCTATAGTTCGTTTAAGTCGACACCCGAAATCACCCCACCAGGGTGATCCGAGATTACTCAAGGTGATATTGGAGAACGAAAACGACCAGGAAAACAAGAAGTTTAATAAGTTTAGTACTGCTTGGTGTTCCTGAGTGTGATGAAAATCTAGCACCTAATCAAACAGAAAAACACGATAGACAACAATGGAAGTTTATATCCGAAACTATCGATGTAAATGGAACTGTCGCAATAGATACGTTCAGGATACCCAAGTCCATCCAATACAAAGGGGATGGACCCCGACCGCTTAAAATCACCTTCCTGACTAGCAATATGGCTGATTTAATCCGAGCACAATGGACCCAAAACAGTCGCAAGCTACCAAGTGGTGTCAGAATGAGTGCTCCGAAAACAAATAAACTAGATCCTGCAGACAGTATACCACTCACAAGCCCAAGTCAAGTCATTTCAATTAGCTCTCCAAAAAACGATCTGTGTCCGACTCATGCCGAGTCGGAAAAGTAGAAACGACTTCAACGCCTCAGCTGTATACTGTGAACCGGATTAAATTTATGCATACTAACCCTCAATCTTTGCCAAACATATCACAACTTGGATCTAAAACTAGTCTTTCACATTGTCCATCATTGTTAACCCATAGAACCATTAAGTGTCTCTATAAAAACGCGCAGTGTCTGAGAAACAAAATACAGGAGCTTAATACCGTATGTACACAGCACTCACCGGACTTAGTTGCAATTACCGAAACATGGTTTGAACCTCATTTATCAGACAATGAATTGGCATTGAAAGGAATGTCTTCTCCGTCAAGACCGTGCGGGACGCGGCGGTGGCGTAGCACTTTACTACAACCAACAGTTATCCTGCAGAGAAATTGACGATATTGACCTACGTGTACAGGATACTCTGTGGTGCTCAATTAAGCTGACTACTGAAGATGATTGCATTGTTGGCGTGATTTATCGGGCTCCAAGCGCAAGTGACGCGCACAATGTTGAACTACTCCAGAAAATTCGACTTCTGGCTGCCAGATTTCAAACGCCACTCCTGGTTTATGGGAGACTTCAACCTTCCAAACTTGATGAAGAAAAATGCTCTTTCAACGAATTCGCTCGACGATGCGTTTCAAGAACTGATCTTCGATATTCCTTTTTATAACCACGTCTTCGATAACACTAGATATAGAGATGGTAACATGCCATCTGTCCTGGATCTAATACTAACGAGTGAGTAACATGCCGTCGAAAATCTGAGCTACGAAACTCCATTGGGTTCTAGCGACCACCTGGTCCTCTTATTCGATTATGTTTGTCAAGCTAAGAGAACGAATGACATCAACAAAAGAAAACTACAACTGGATATTGGAAGTCTTCACAATGCTCTTCGAACGATTTCTGACTGGAAACCAGACACCACGGACGTGCATCGTTCTTGGGTAAACTTCATAGAGAAGCTGTGTGATGAAATAAACCTACATTTCAGATTTGTGCCAAAGACAGCGAAAAAACGATTTACCTTCACGTTGAGAAGCCGCACAAGGAAGTGGATTAAGATACGCAACGATGCATGGAAAAACTATGTCCACAATCCGATGCCAGATAATTGGGAAACATATTGTCTGTTGAGGAACAAGGTCACCTCTCTTATCACCGAGGATAAGCAGTCTCATCAGGCAAGACTACTGACCATGATGGAGCGGAACCCCAAAGTCCTGTACCAGATCGTTAACACTACATCAAAAATTAAGCCAGGAATCTCAGCATTACGCACACCTCATGGTCTAACTACGACTGCGTTCGAGGCTGCCGAAGTTCTTGCAGGTTACTACTGCAAAGTTTTTTGCCCCAAGGAATCAGTGCATCTTACGCCGCATTCGATTGGCTTTTCAAATGAAATACTAAATGAAATCTCAATAAACAATGAGTGTGTCATGCTCAGACTTCTTCGTTTGAATACCGCAAAGTCACCAGGAGCAGATGGAATCACTCCTTTTATCCTCAAACGATGCGCATCCTCATTGTGTGGTCCACTCAGCACATTATTCCAAATTTCGCTCGAAAATAGTATCGTTCCCGCGGAATGGAAATCTGGCATCATCACACCAATCTACAAGGGCGGGAGTCGATCTGACGCTGCGAACTATAGACCAGTTACGTTGTTGCCAGTAATTTCTAAAGTGCTAGAGAGTTTAGTAGCGGAAAAGATCACCCATCACCTCGAAAACAATAGACTGCTTGCGACTGAACAGCACGGTTTTAGGAAACATCACTCATGTCTATCTAACCTCTTGCTCACCTTAAACGACTGGACTGAGTGTGTGGACAATGGTTACTCCATCCACGCATGCTTTTTAGACATGTCAAAGGCTTTCGACCGCGTCAATCATAGTATTTTAATCCAGAAACTTGAATTGCACGGGATAACAGGAAAACTTCTTGCTTGGCTAGAAAACTATTTACGCGACAGGAGTGCCCAAGTCAGAGTTGACGGCGCCTTATCGAAACCATTCAAAATTACGAGCGGAGTGCCCCAGGGTTCGGTCCTCGGACCGATTTTGTTTTTGATCTACGCAAACGACATTCCCGAGCGTGTTAAATGCAAGATTATGTTATTTGCAGACGATATAAAGCTTTGGAGAAGCATACGTACAAATGATGACTGTGAAACTTTGCAGAAGGATCTATACACATTGCACGATTGGTCTTTGAGAATTAAACTACCATTCAACTTCCAAAAGTGCAAGGTGTTAAACATTGGAAAGACTGTGAATTACAATTACACTCTTGGGTCCCACCAACTCGTCTGGACAACTGAAGAGAAGGATTTGGGTGTTTGGACCAGTTCAAGTCTGAAGACTTCACTGCAGTGCAAAGCGGCTTACAAAAAGGCGTCACAAGTATTGGCGTTATTGAGACGAATTTTCGGCAGATTCTCCAATCAGTCGGTGCCCCGTATCATGAACACCTATCTGAGACCAGCGATGGAGTACGCTGTCCAGGCTTGGTCACCCTGGATTCAGAAAGACATCAATCTTCTGCAGCGTATTTACCACCGAACCACAAAGCTTGTACCCGGACTAGCTGCTAAACCATATGAAGAACGTTTGAGGAGTCTCAATCTTTTCGACTTTCGCTGTCGTCGACTAAGAGGTGACCTCATACTGATGTACAATATTATGCACGTCCCTAACCATCCCTTGTCCAAACTTTTCACACGCTCGCCATCCCGTGCCAGTCGGAAACATGAACTTTCAGTGCTTATTCCCACTTCAGGACTGAACTGTCGAAGATATTCGTATGCTGTACGTGTAAGTTTCACATGGAACACCATCCCCTCCACTGTTACACACTTAGCCAACCTGGATATTTTTGAAGCTAATTTGGACAAACACTTGAGAGACAACCCAAACTTTGATACGATTCACACTACATGAGTTTTCCTGTTCTTCTTTTCTATTGTATATACCTCACAACACCATCCTATGGTTATTGTTAAGCTAAATGCTTTTTAGACCATTACAACTTTGAATCACTTTGAAAGTGGAGTAACGATATCAGGCCTTTAGATGACTGGCATGTAAGGCGGATCTATTTGGCGATCAAGCCTCTCAACAGCCTGGAAAGTTTTTTTTCTGAATACAAAACTATTTGAGTTCCGTTTTCCTGCTTAATGTTGTCAATCCAATCGCGCGTTTTGCCTTTAGATTGACAAAATCCACAAAAATTGGATCCTGTGGATTGGGATCCGGGACAGAGGGATGTCGGGCCTTACCTGAAGTTTATTTAGCGTTGTGTTGGCGATATGCTCAGCTCTAGCCAGGAATGCATCCCGATCCGCCTGGTAATTGAATTCAACCAGTCTTGATCGAGGGCAGTTACCCATCCTTCATCTTCCTACACGGTGGATTCGCACAGTGGGAGTAGGAGGCTTGATACCCACCATTCGGAGAAGATCGTTTATACAACTGCGACAAAGATCTCTGCGAGACTTAGATTCCTTAATAAATGGTTCCGCTCTGTTAAAAATCTAGTACATTTCTGGTTCTAGATTTCGGAGCAGAGGAATTGCTGTGCAGTGTTTCGATTTGCTGACTCAAACCATTCAATTCCTGAATAAGTTTGTTCCAGCACAGGTGAACCGGCATCAATTGAATTTTGCCGTTTTTGTGTACTGACCTTACTGGTCATGGAACGCTTCTTGGAGGTTCCAGCTACACTTGCCACCTTGAGATTGGTAGGTTGCCTGGGTGGACGGGTTACTTGGCTAACCTGTTCGACTTTTTCCCTCGGCTGCCGTTAATCAAGATTCTTTATTTGCAAGTTTTTTCTAAGTTCTCCTTGGGAGGATGATGAAACTGGTTAACTTATTCAACGTTCGCCTTGACTGCAGTTGTCCCCGGGCTCATATTTGCACGCAAAACAGATGCATAAGTTTTAGTTTGATTTCAAAATTATTCAAACAAAGCAAACAATACAAAAACGAACGCTTGTGTACAAATTATAGAGACACAAAACGGTCAATCACTACATACTTTGGAAAATAATAATGAATTTAAAAAAAACGTTTTAAAATAAGAAATTTTACAAATAATCGAATCCAAACACGCGAAAGATTCATGAGACACCTTTTACCATCTATTACCTTTATCATCTATTCACTGTGTGAGGATTTACTGATTTCTTTATTGAAATCTGAAAATGTGAGATATTTAATATCTATCACTATAGTGACCTTGAGATTACTCAATTGCGCCCATACATGAATTGGTTGCTAACTTGTAAAAATGATATTTTACATGCATTATAACGCCGAAAATTGTTACAGCAGTGCGAATCATGACATAGTAGTTCATTCTAGTCTGAACGTTTTTCATTTTTGATTTGTCATCATCGAATTATAGTGTACAGGCTTGCAATTTTGTTTTGCAAAAATTGGCAAACGTTATCTCTACTACTAATTTTGGCTAGGCTTAAACAAATATTATCGAATTATTTTAATGGTTACAACATGGTCAGTGCCAAATAATCACATTTTTGAGTTAGTATATTTATTCGCTTTTGAATGTGTATTTCGAGTGCATATAATATTGTACAATTTGTTGTGATAAAATACCTATTAGCTTTATTTCAACATCCGTGATTAATTGGTTCCAGACTGCGTCATGGGGGAACAAGCAGTTCGTGAGTGGTTCTTGATGAGATAGTGAAGTGATCCCTGAAACACTCACGTGGGTGCAGTATAATTAAATATTTGTAAAGCGGTAACGTGAGGAGATCGGCTGATAATCAAGATGTTCACAAAAATCAGACAACGAAGTAACAAACGCGATGAAACTTCCATTTTTTAGCAAATCAAATATCAAGAATGTGTTTGCCACTATCTAAGATGTTTCGTTGATGAGCGATATTAAAAAGATTGTCACGGGTACAAACGGGTGAGAAAAGCATTAAAAATCCCTAAAAAGGATACGTTTTTAGATTACCATCTGGTATGTCAGTATCAAGCACCTTGGTATATGACGGTACGTTGAGGACATGTTTTCTGTGGTAAAACGTTCTCAGTAGCTAATTATCCGAATAATGTAGATCAGATGTTTATCATGAAGTTGAGTCCATTTCGGTTAAGCTCGTCGCTCATTTAGCAACGGCTTTTAAACAGCAGTAGCATATTACAAGTGTGGTCTGGCGCACACATTAGTGCAAATTTAGGAACAGTACACCAAAACTGATTGAATTAAACTTCAAGATACGACAATGTTGAATGCATTAAACAGAATAGCTAAACTGGTATGAATATATATATATATATATAAACACTCCCTAAATTGTTTTTCATTTTATGTTTTTCTAGCCATGCATATGCATCAAATCCGGTGTAAATTTGTATGCGCTATGTTGGCTATTCATTGCAACACATAGACTGCCATTACCACAGTCGAAGAAGACGTAATAAGATCTTTCAATCGAATGCTACAATATGAATGATACGAATACTACAAAGAAACGTCTTACACAGAGGCCGAGAACTAAGCAGCATGCTCTAGCTGACAAAGATTTTCCAAACGAGCAAAATAGACCTCTATTTGCACAGGAAAGACAAAACTATTGGAAGCTTCCAAATGCAAGACACCATCAGCTAGCTCGGCGCGCACGTACTGCAAACAGTTGCATTCAGCAGGGGACGTTGCCTAAAGATTTTTTTGATAAAACTGTCAAAAATGTACAAACGCATTTACCAATTGATAATAATGGTTATGGCTATGAAAATGAAATTGATTTATCGTGTTTGGACAGTGGTGAGATTAATGACGAGCAGAGTGAACTCATTGAAATGGAAGACGATCCGTTCGTGAAAAATGAAGAGAGCGATGTGAGTTTGGTTGAACAGAATGATATTTGTTTTCGGCAATCAGTAAATTGTGCTGAAATGTTGAATGTAAAATATATATTGAGAGTTTGTCAAATGTTAAGTATTTATTTAGTTAACTAATTTCATATTTCTGTGCTGCTGGCGCCAGAGGTTGATTAGCTGGTTTTATCAAAGTCTCAAAATCTGTCAGTTCACATGCATGGATTGGAGGTGATATCGTTGCTGATCGTTATCCAGTCACTTTCCCACCTTTAATAACTTCAAACGGTATGCAGTACCAGGGCGTTCACATCCACTTCACACTTGACACCCGGTCTTAACTTGACTGCTTCGACGCAAACGATAATTATGTGCGGTTCAGAATCAGGGAAAGGTTTCGTAAGCGCTTACTCTGTCTTTCGGTGGACTTAGTCAATCCACTGCACTCATTGCATTTATATGTAGAAGGAGATTGTAGGTATTTTTCTATATTGCATATGAACAGCAGCGTTAGATAGTTTATCAGTTTATAAGACATCCAAGATTATCACGAGACTCTATTGTACTAACTCCTTGATAAATCGAATGTACTGAGACCAAGGCGTCTATGTCACGTATCCATACTGAGCTGATCGTTAGTTGGTAAACACGTGTTTCGTTTTGATATTGATACCAGATCTGCACCAAAGGGTGAGGTTTTATTGTAAAATGCATTACGCGAGCAATTATTCATTACATTTACTTTACTTCCACTTAATCATTGTGTAACTCGAAACAAGGTACTTGAAGACTGAAACGTACTCAGTCCTAGAAACAATATTTGGAAGCAGAAAAAATCACAGGAATATTGATGGTAGTTGCAAACTCGTATTCTAGCAGAGTTGTGACAGACTCTGATTAAACAAAGTTATACTTGAATACCACTGTTACAGAGGGTTTGTACAACGAACCACAGCGTTCAAACATTCGATCACATAGTAATTCCTAGTCAAGCATTCAAGGCGTGTATCTTCTTTCTGAGCATTCACGATCTAGGCAGTCAAAATCAACATGGAAACAATGAAACATGATATATATTGTGGAGCTCACATCGCCATCGCTTACACACAACACCGGTTTCTCGCTGTTTGCCGTCATTAGGTGAGGACAGTAAGATCAGGTTTAGCGAAACCTGAAACACTGGTATTGTGCTAAACAAAGTAATACTTGTTCTTACAAAAACAACTATGTTCAAATTCAGAATCACAAAGTGATTCCAACAGTAACATAAAGTTTTGCGTGATATCGCAATCGTATGTTTCCATTATTTTTACGGTATTAAGTACTAGTTTGGAATAACCTTGGTGTAAGTATGAAATTTTTGTTTGACTTAGTAGAGGATTTACTGATTCGACAAAACGATATCAATTTTACTGCTATACTGCAGCAAAAGATGTGTGGCACACGGAATTTTGATATCCTCGCATAATGACTCACGTATCAGTGAGATAAGAGTTAACTAAGTGTTCAGATTATTATGAATAAGCGCACACGCTAATATATATATATATATATATATATATATATATATATATATATACTACCTTTCTCATATCTGTCTAGGTTTGGGCAACCTGACAGTATCTTAGCCCATGTGCGGTCTCTGGGTGTGCGCCAATTTTCCTGGATCAAGCTTGTGCCCTCATACCATACCATATATCCTAATTATATCCTCAAATAGTGATTGAGAAGTGAAAATGTTATGAAACAGAACGTTTATTTCGTTCGTTGAATCGCAGAAATCAATTCGGATTATCGGCCACCTTCCGGTACATTATCCACACACCTTGGGTGATCGGATATGGTTGACAGCTTGCTAACATCTGACCTCTTGTCACAATTTTCGGTTCATTAATCCAACGTTAAGCACCTCAATCCATCTACTCTTTACTTTCACTTGTCGATTATCTCCTGATTCGTCATTAAGGTCAACCTTGCCAACGCTAATCGCGTTCATCCACGAATCCAACAACAAAAGTGAACTCTAATTGATCACATGCGTTTGTAACGTTCGTGACAAAAACAAAGGCGCGTTACCACAACGCTTACCTGAAGCATATGTGTCACTTCGATCTGAATTTTAAATGTTTAGTTGACGAACTTTCCAACTCACTCTGGTAATCCGAATAGGAGCTCGAGTTGGTGGACATCCAAAAGACGATTTTAAATGAGTCATAATCTGCTGAATTTTCCAATGAGATAATCGCCTAATATTTTTGTTTATCATGTTATTGATTATCCCAGTTCCATATTGTAAAGTATGACACAAAAAACAAGCACTTTTTCTTGTAACAGGTATATTCATCCGGCGAAGAATCAGACGTGACATCCGAAGAAACGCACAACGAAGCATTGTATCCTGTAATCGCTTCACTCTTTCCCAATACACATTCCGTCATTAGATTTGTCCATGATGGACAGAAAGGTATTGTTTCGATTACCAATTCATACCATTTGCTGTACACAATATTTGAAGAACTTGCTTCGTAGGAAGAAATAAAACTTGCTTTTGTAGTTGAGCAGAGCGAAATCATGATTTAGGACCTACAACTATCAGAGATAAAGATCGTCTGGATCGAATTCTACGTCTATTTTATGTCTA
This sequence comes from Atriophallophorus winterbourni, assembly GCA_013407085.1. Classification (NCBI taxonomy): domain Eukaryota; kingdom Metazoa; phylum Platyhelminthes; class Trematoda; order Plagiorchiida; family Microphallidae; genus Atriophallophorus; species Atriophallophorus winterbourni. The sequence continues at coordinate 131,207 of JACCGJ010004554.1, forward strand.
TTTACACTATCACTTGTTATGCATGTTGCAAATAAAAAAGTCTCTGTTTAAACAATATCCCATTTTCAAATCAATAAATGGTTAAATACTCTTCATTTGGCTTACTGCTTGCGCCCTAAACATTTGTAGAGCTTCCCGTGGTTATATACAATAACTTACTGCTAATAATTTGACGACTTTATTCTGATTACATCCAAAATAACAGGAGTACGATTAAATCCTAGCTTGATATTCTGCAATGCTATCGTTAGAATAAAAAAGTATAACAAAATTTATTATTATTCTCTAGTCCATTAGATTAAATAGAGATACATTTTGAATAAAGCTTATGAAATTATCCTCTCAGTATGAAAACAATCGATAAGGTTGGTACGACCAACCGGTACCCAAACACATGTAGATTCGTGTAAACCCATGGTCATGAACAAAAAAACGTATTCGCGTGCATTTTCATCACCAACACACATGTTTTCACTGTTTCGAAGTTACCGGATCCTGATTGAAGTGTCCCCAAGCTGTTGAATGAAAATAGGATGAAACCGGCTGTAGAGTGCGTTGAAACTGAATGCAAATACGAATTTTCGTAATGACAGTGCATTTTGCATAACCTTGGCGATTTGTTGCGTTCTCACATTGCAAGACGGAAAAATTATTTTTCATATGTCTCGAATCGTCAATTCGTCTTGTCATACGGTTTTAATAGTTTATTGATGGGTCATGATGATGAAATTGCACTTCTGTAAAGGGCACGCGCAACATTTTAGAATTTGGTCATTTTCTGTGCTGCATCATCATCATCAAAGACAGCATTACACCGGTAGAGCGTACCGAATGCTTAACTGCCACACAACCATGAAAAAGTAAAATCCTAAAAGATGGGGAAGGGTGGGACTTAAATTACTACGGCTTCTATAGAAGAGTAAGCACAAACAAACTGGGAAGAGGTGCCTACACCTCGAATCGAACATGCACTCTAACAAGTTTCGTGAACGAGTAGAGCGACATCAGTACGGCTGCATCCTTGCGGCTTTCACAATCATGCATCATAACAAGCTTTTCTCCTCACTCCGCTTGACAACATACAAGGTTAAGCACATTGTTTCTCATTATTAGGTGCGGGCGTGGAGCAGTGAGAATTAAAAAAGTAATAAATTCACTACCAATGAGTGTGGTGTATAGGTGAGATTGCAAGCGGTTCTAACACTAATATGTTTTATCTATTTGATTGTTAAACTCGGATGAAAATTTGAGATCATTCACTTAAAGACTGGTCTAGTTGTTCGTCTGTGCAAACCCCGCTAAAGACCTATAATCTCTACTCTGTTGGCTTTATGGTTTTCTTAATCTATCTAACTGAGAGAATTAGTGACAGCTTTGGCTTTGAAATAAATAAAAAATAAAAATAAAATTTTGCATGACCATACTCAATGGTTTATTATCTTGAATTGCTCACTTTTATATGTTGAACATGTTTGTTAATTAATGACTCTTCATGCTGAAAGAGATTTGTTGAAATTAATTTTTCTTAAAAATCACCTTTCAAAAGATTTTGTTTGCTCACTTCTCACATTTCTTCCAGTTCTACCTTTTTCGAAAAAGTACCAGAAGCAGCTGAGGTGGCGTGCGAGTTCCATCACACCAAATGTGGTCAAACGCGCTCTAAGACGTGCTCACTTCCGAATGACAGTGAGTAGGTGAAACAAGGATTTCTATTCTTATTGATTTTGAATGTCTAGCCTGGATGATTATGACTGTGATTTCGGGTGTGTAGCTAAGTCACACCCAAATATCTCCATTGCATTCATGTTGCAAAACATTTTGCAGATTCATTAGAGCATCATTCACCCAAAAGCTCGTCCAAGACGTAATTTAACTGGCAATTTTGTTACATCAATCGAGGCACGAGAACGTTTCCGTCTCTTTCACCGGGGACATTCGGACCAACATTAACCACTTCCTACCGTTTCGTTTACTACCTTTCTTGTTACCATCTTTATTCATAGCTTGAGATTCTGTGAAAGTATAAATATGCCTTTTGGTCACGTTTATACCACATCAATTACAAAGAATCACACCCAGACTGAGTACTTATAAGCGAATCAACTATCTATCTATCTATCTATCCATCCATCCATCTATCTATCTATCTATCTATCTATCTATCTCTCTATCTATCTATCTATCCATCTATCTATCTATCTATCTATCTATCTATCTATCTATCTGTTTTATTTCTCGCCGTCTGTTCGATTACGAACGAACCAGATAAAAGTCGCAGCTTTGAATAGCTGTTACTGAACAGTATATGCGCCTTTTCCAGAGGGTTAGTCACGTTTTGAAGTCCCTAATGCTTACGGAATTATAATTGTTGCTGTCGGACCTTTCGACGATTCAGGCTTTTGTAGTGTGCGCGAAGCCGATTTCTAAATATCAAGCGATCGCTCTTGATTAGCTCTCCTAGAATGTGCAAATCACGTCTATGCAATGTGAAGTTGTGTTTCAAAGTTTGCCGTGTTGACACTTAAAATAAATGGCAACTGTGGATATTTATTTTCGAAAGAAGATGAGATGATCGGATTGAATAGTAATTATCAGGATAATATCTGTAATAGAATCAATTGTCATATTGAAGTGATGTTGCCTTTGAGATCGGGACATATGGGAAATGGACATTTTATATGTAACTATTGGTTTCGTTATTTGAACCTCTGAATGCATTGAACATTACAATGTGTATAGAAAATTTGGAATCCGCTTTGCTGACGAATAGCATTAAAATTCTAGATGGGTCGTTTGTTATTCAATGCTAATTTTTATTTCTTATTACGGGTTCTGGGATTTTTCTTGCGTTTCCAATTTGTTAATCGAGCTTTCTAGGCAATTTGTGTCAGAAACCAACGAGTACAATTAGTTGCGTTGGTTGCTTTGAAAGAGTGTTTAATCTCGACAACTATGCGTTTTAGACTGTGATCAGCTTGTATCGGTAGAAACCTGTTTAAAACTGGAGAATGCACTTTTAATATTGCGCCTTTAGGCAGGACATTAAAATTTCAAATGCACAAAGCACAGCAGGTTATAATTCTATCGGAGACGTGCATTACTATGGCAACTACAAGAAATTTCGAAAATTACTAATAAAGAGTTTAATAAACGAATTTGTTGTGACGGTTAGAGCAATAAACTATATCTTCCACAGCATCACCTTAGTAATTTACCGAGCGTAGATATTACGTATAAATGAACATCAGAATAAACATTATTTGATAGCTGAGAATTGTTGAGTATACCAATAGCTGTGTAGTACCATTGGATTAACGTGTAGCTTCTGTAAGCCGGAGTTATAAATTTGTTTTCAAGCGGTTCGTTGGAGAAACAAATTAATTTTTACGAATATAATGGTGAAGAAAAATTGTGAATAAAAATAGAAAGTTCAGCACATTATGTATATCGCGTGACACTGAGAGCAATGCGTATATTTCTGTCACCACAGTGTTATTTCAAATAAACGTTCATAAACATATTTTTTCGAAATAGTTTGAATCATTTCTGATGCAATTTCTGATGGTTAGGGTTACTAAGTAATGCAATAATAGACTTTGTAAATGACTACCGCGTGCCACAAGACAGAGACCAGACTTTTTATATGAAGTTTAGTAGGCAGATGCGACATTTACTGTCCCGCACTCGAGACTTAACTGCAGACGACATTTTTTTGCCGTGCGAGTTTGTTTCCTTGGAACAATCTGCCAGATAACTCACCAAACCAGCAAACTTTCAAGAGAAGCCTTGATGCCTTTTTGACCCTAAACATGTGCATCGAAGAAACCTTAACACCATACATCTACATTTGTTATCCCACCAATCAAAAACAATTTCTGCCCTTTGGATATTTACTTGATTCTTGAACTGCTCAGTAAGCAATCTAATCCCATTTTTGCTTGTTATATTATTCGTTGTTGTCATATTATTCTGTGGTTTTTTGTCAAGCTATATACTTTTAGACCATTAAATTGAATTGAATTGACATGCTTAAGATGAGTCCAGACATTCACTTCTTATTGATTGAATATCGGAATCTGCGAACGGAAGACGGGTGGTTAGAAAATATTCTCCCGGGTAGTGTGCTATCTCCTCACCATCAATTACATCTAAACGTCGGCACTAGGATTTATTTTTTTTCAATTTGCGGATAATTCATAAAATGCCTCGAAGTAATCCCTAGAAAACACAAAGATTGAATGAATACGTGTGGTATATTGATAGCATTTATGATATCCTACTTCCTTGAATGTAGTGGTTAAATTAATGTCACTGGTGATGGTCTAACCTGACATGCCGAGGCAGACAGAATGCAAAAATCCCACGTTAGTTATTTAAGATGGTTTGCTTAAGACAGTCGTTCTGATTCAGATTAAACTTCTATAATATTAGTATGTTGTTTCGCATGAATCTTTTTAAAAATATATGGATACATAGCTCCGTTGACGCAATGAACCCATGATTTTTCAAGGCTAAATGCAAATAATATTTATGACAGTACCTCCTTCAATTGAATATATTTGCCACCTTCCGTTTGAAATGTAATACTGTCGTTTGAGCCATTTTATCATCAAACTGTGGCGCGTAAATTAGCAAGAAATAGTTTTGTATTGATGGTATGACGATGAAGTGTAAACTTAACAACTAATTTCTTTGTTAAATATAGCATTACATTCTGATAAACCTTTGCTCTATTTTTTAATTAGTATATAATTTCACGGACGCACCAAACTAATTATTTTCTTAGAATATCCTGATTGGCTGGGCTATTTTGGAAACCACATGAAGCCAACCGGATTCCGACCAATTAAAGAATTTCAAAAGGTCAACCATTTTCCCGGCTCGTTTTTAATTGGACGAAAGGACAAATTGTGGATTAACCTTTGCAAATTCCGTACGCGATTTGGAAGAAAATCGGTTGATTTTCTGCCCAAAACGTTTTGTCTTCCAAACGATTTGAAGCTTTTGAAGGAGGTGTGGATGCGTGAGGAGCAGAATAACTCGGTTTGTGCGAATTTTCTTCTGGCAACACCGAGTAATCCACGATGGATCATGAAGCCTGTACGTTAATTTCAGCATTTCGTTTAATCGACGGAATCCAAAAATATACTTCGAAAAACTTGGTATTCAGTCAATAATATAATATGCAATGATGATTATTTTAATAGAAATGTGATCTATGTTTAAGTGAAACTCCAAATCACCAAATGATTAAAAAACTATCATTAAAAAATGCAGTGTTTGGCTTTTGTTAGCAATTTTAGATCGTCGAAGACTTTTAATCGACACGTTTCCTAAAGTAGTAAATTATCTGGACACAATGCACATATTTTAATCAGACAAACGAACGGCTTGTCAAAGTCACAAGTTGAAAAGAAATTTTCGTGTTACAAGTTTGGAAAAATTCAAAGACATCATCAGTTAAAACTCTCTTTACACGAACACCAGTTTGAAAACAAACTCCAATCGGTCGTGTTTTTGTTATGCACATGCCAAAAAAATCGAACGCTTATTTAAGTATGTAAGTGGAATTCCTGACTGCAGCGTTGTTAATTACTCCTGTTGCAAGTTTATGATAATTTCTTCCGAACTGGGTTTACGCGGCACCTTCAAAGTTAGGATCATCCGATCTAACTTATCCAATTGCGTAAATTTCAAAACTAATAATCTCATCCATGGACTTCTGTTTTCAGAAAGGTAGACACCCAAAACACATGTTGGAAGTTTCACTAGCCCAAGTTCTTGTTATTTTGGGACTGTTGTTGTCGAAATTAGTGTAACTTTTTGCTGATTTTTTGTGCCGGAGGGTTGAATTTTTCGAATCATTGGACAGAGTTCAATTGAAACACTTTACAATAAACGCTCTGTTACATGAATCTTGGGAAGTGCAAAGTTTTAAACTAGGCGCGATTCTCATGCAGCTGATCCTGTAGATTCTATGACAACAGTGATAACATCCCTTGATACGTGGTAAAGCATGCTCCAGCTGTGTAAAGAAAGCGGACTTAATAAACTACAACACAGCTAGCTATTTAAAATATTAAAACACGATTTGGTGCTTTCGTTCCCAATATTTGTTAATTGACACACCTTCCATTGGGTATAAGTTATAGCGAGGTATGTAAATGAGCATATTTCTTCAAAGATTATGCAGTTAACTGCATAAGAATATATATTGTATTTGAAGTTTAATTCAAACATTTATTGAGATCGTTTCTTAAATTTATTCTTATCTTGATAAATTATTGAAATCAGTCACATAGACATCTATTGCAAATACTTGATTATTGAGTCATCTTTGCATTTCTAACATGAGACATATGGCTACGAATCTGTATGACTAAAAAAGCAATCAATTTTTGATCGCCCCAAATTAGCAAATAGATTTTAAGCGAAAAAAATGTGTTTGTTGTTAAACTACAAACAGCCAGCAGCAGCACGCGGAATCGGAGTTCGAATTTTACGCGATTGGTCAGAAATCCCGAAGCAACGACAAATGGTTGTTCAAACGTACATTGATCGTCCGTTTTTGATCAACGGGACAAAGTTCGACCTGCGTCTCTACGTCTACGTGTCTTCGTTCTATCCACTAAAAGCCTATCTGCACCGGGAAGGACTAGTACGATTTGCGTCTGAAAAGTAAGTTTGTACTACTGACAAAGTTTTAAGTAAAGCAATTTGTAAATAAATTCAGTTTAGTCAAATGTGGTTTGCTGTGAGAGGAAATTGCGGATTAGTGCTAAACCAACGTTTGTGATAAATAATGAATGATGGCTTTCTAAGACAATATCACATGAAATTTTGAAATTTAATTCGATTTCAATCTGATAGCAGCCCGTTTGGAGATACTCATATACTCAGCAAACAATGAAACTTAGATGACATTTAGAAAAGTTTTCGCGATAATATGAAACTGAATTTCATTGTGGCTTTCGCGAAAAGTCAACCATTAATGTGATCCTCTCCGTATAATAATTTCATGAAACATTTCTAGAACAGCATGTGCCATAATACGCCGATTTTAATGATTTAACTATTGCATTCGATTACATCAGCAGGGAGCGTCTATTTAAAATGCCGACCCAAGACTGCTCAAACTCGACATTTCTTTACACTCTGGGATAAAGGACTTAGTACATTTTACTGGTTACATTTCGGAAACATATAAAAATCGCCCATGTGTGAACCAAAGATGTGTTCTTGGTCCTACATCTTTCATCATTTTTCGCTCTGGTTGTGAAGCACGCTTCAAAAACAGAACCTACACACCTGAAATAATGGCATGCTTTTCAACCTGAACCAGTTGAGATCACAAAAAACATACATGATGTGCAAACCTATGACCAGCTGTCTGCCAATACCAAAGACACATCCAGACTGATTTCGTCGGGGTGCGAAGAATTTGCGTTAACAGTCAGCTAGAGCAAGGCATTGGTCAAGAGACTGTATCGCCTTCCATCATCTGTGATGGGACATATCAGCTTATACCAGTTCACATATCTTGGTTCGATTATTATAGGTAACCTCTCTTTGGATACGCAGATTGAAAATAGGTTTGGCAGAGCAGCTGCCATCTTGTCCCGTTTGCACTCTCGTAACTGGAGCAGCAGAATATTTGATTGTGAAGAAAAAGCTGATGGCATACAACGCTTGCGTACTGAACGCTTTAGTATACGAAAATGAAACCTAGACCATCAACGCAACACACGAACATTAGCTGAACGCTTTCTATTTACGAAGCATTCGACATATCTTGTTGGACAAACTAAAGTACGCTGAAGTGTTTTTTAACGCTGGTCCATAGAGCATGTTCACTCTACTACGACGTCGCTGCCTACACTGTCTGGGTCATGTGTACAGAATGGAAAATGGCCCTATTCCACGCGATATACCCTATACTATGTTAAAATCAGGAATTCGAAATTTTGGACTCAAATTTCTGTTGACCGCTGGCGTTGGTTGTGCTGTGTGAAGCCTCGTCTGCAAGAGGGAGAGGAGCGAATAGTGTTCTCGGTTCCCAATCGTATACCTCGCCGTCAGCGTGCAGCTGATATCGTTTGTTTCAGTACTGCCCGTCGCTCTGAGTGCTGTTGTTACGATTAGTTATCATGAATCAGGCTGTTTGAACATTGGGCAAGTTACGACGCATGAAAATATCATGCGTATTCGGTCGACATCTTCCAAAGGAGGCCAACAACAATCACAGCTTATCAGAACGCCTTCAGTCCGTTTTATAGTTTCAAACTCTTCCATTATAGCGTAAGTTGCAAACTTGAACAGTTATGGAGAACTTCGTCGTTCTTGTCAAGCACCATTAAGCAATGCGCTCATATTCATTTAAATCCTTTATTAAGCCACCGAATTTCATAATGGTATGCTATTTTCCGTACATATTATATCCCCATGGCATCTATGTATGGGCTGTCACGCACTGTTTCATTGATTCAAGGAGCACTGTGATGAAATTTCAAGACTAAATTATTCTTTCGAACAGGACGAAAGTAATAGCCTCGATAAAATATATTTTGAAAACATCGTCATACATGTATTGTTATTGTACCATATAGTTCAATTATAATAGGCTTGAAAATTTATAAGCTGACACTATTAATTCGATATATTCAACTAGTGTAAATTCAGCTAGTGTAGATTCAACTGTGAATCACACTTAATACGATTATTACCATACAATTTACACCCACGATAAGTCTTACTCATTGAGGTATTATTCGTTAAAATTGACCAACTCATTACTTTAAAACTATACGGGCCAATCAAATTTGTGATACATTGATACGTGGTGATAATTTCAAAGCATATTAAAATGTTTTATTTATCGCAACAGATTTTATCCAGTGCTTGCAGTAATGTTGACAGCCGACGACTGTATTGATTCCATTCGTGCCTACCTGATATAAATTAACTCGTAAATCTTGAAGATCGCAACGCGTATATAGAGAGTTAGGATATTCAAGTAAAGGATTCAGAGGTACCTATTTTAATAACACAAAAGTCGACATTTGAAGCGCAGAGTTAACTACCTCAAGCAAATTCAAACAACATTGGAGTGCCTTCTTCTTGGTGTAGAAAAGTTTTTCATCACGACATGTCACACAATTTTATTCTTTAAAGCTGGCTTTAGAAAAATTATTACTTGCTTTTTAAAGTTTAACTTGAATATTATGCAATTTTCGGTGGCATTCATTATTTAAAGAATGGCATAATGAAGAAATTTCATTTAGTTTCAATCAACACATGTTTACTGGCTAGTGGTTATTTTGAGCTTGACAAGTTTCGCTCAGTCTTAATGGGTTTAATGTTATTCTTGATGTGTTTCTCCATCACAATGGAATAATTATTCCAACCTTGGTTTTTGTTGGCCCCTTCAAAACTGATTTTATTGTTAAAAAAGAAAGTTTGTAATGAATCGGTGAGAGCAGTTTATTGGCAATCGAGCTAATCGGTAATTCACACCGGCCAAGACCAAAACAATTCAGGGATTATACTGCACGTAAGGGTGGTGGTGCGTCAGTTGATATTGATTACGCCTGTCCTTCTTAACGAGCGCAGAACCCACCATGGGCTGTGCAGTTCTTAACTAGCTTAGGATTGGTCAAGGGAAAGAAATTTACGCTTGATCTCTATTCATACTGACGCCTTTGGTCGGATGAAGCTTCTGAGTCAGAAGCGAAACGATACCAATAAACTGCTTTCACCGATTCATTACAATTTTTTTCATGATTATGATTCCCCGATTGGTCACAAATATTTTCCATTACAATGATTTTATTGTTATTAACTCCAATCCAGGTACACAAATTCGATCAGTGAAAGCGCAAATCGATTCATCCATTTGACCAATTACTCAATCAATAAAAAACACAAAAGTGTCCAAAATGGTACGAAGACAACCAAGTGGTCAGTTTGCTCACATGTTTCTCCAACGTTTAACTAGTTTCAACTGACAGTTTCATTATACAAATTGCAGTGTATGAGTACTTAGTGTACATTTATCCTTGTTGGCCTCCTTCGGTCGATGTCGACCATGGATGTACATCACAATCGCATGAATTTTTATGTTCTTCAGCTTTCTGAATCACTAAGCAGTCCTATTCGGGAGGAACAATCTCTCCCATAGCGATTGGAACGAAAGTCAGAACTCGGCTGTAGGGCGTCAGTTGCACGCCGGCGGCGTGATCTACGTTCAGCAGCCAAGAGCTGTATCTGCTCCCTTTACGTTCCACATAAATTGAAAATAGTCGAGGTTCGTGTGACCAAGACAAATGTATTGCGTAAGGAATATTTGTCACGATATTGCTGTTGACAAACTTGTAGTTATACGGATGAATGCGGGATACATGCACATGAGATTTAACAGCAGGAAAAACGTTTTAAACACGAGACTAGCACTAGCTATTTGTTAGGAATTCGATTTTCCAATATCCTATACAGCTCATTGGTAAATCTACCAACGAGCAAACTTTATTAATAAAATAGGCAACGGAAAACAGACTCTCGTGTCGGAATGAAAACTAATGGATGAAACAGAAAATGATATTTTGAATCGAGGTGGGTGAAAAAATTGTTCATTATAAACATATGGCAAAATAATTAGCTTTGATTTGTGCATAGATGATGAGAAAAAGCATACGAATTACAAATCTTCCTATCCAACCATCGAGATTACGGATAAAACTGAGGAATTTTTTCCAATTTGTGTGCCGTTTAGTTTCATATTTTACAGTAACACTACTGTTTTCCACAAATGACTAGGACAGTTTATCCCATGTGAAATCCAATTGCGTAGGGCATGGACTATCCTATTAGTTCATGTTTCATAATGTGATGTATGTATGAGATTTCCAGCCCTTTATAATATTGACATCATTTTGAATAGAAAGAGCGCTCCCTATAAATTTGTTCCAAATAGCATGCAGATGTGTGTTTATATTGTTCCTCTCATTCGGACGACCTCTTTGAAAAAAATTAAGGATAATTATCCTAAAGGGTGGTAAGTTCTGCTTTTTGGTGTGTTGTAACATCATTAGCAGAGGCACTTAACAAGGAATTAAAGCACATTGTTTGGATTTATTCAAAAGTTGCCAACTGTTTTGTTGAACAGAAGGCATCAAGATAGTCCCTGGTATTGCGAGATCCTTGGAATCGGGTATTAAATGTCAACAAATTTTATTATTTCCTTTTAAATTTATATATAAAAACAAAGTCTTTTTAAACACAATAGGAAAAAACCTAATACATATTGCGTAGGGCTATCTGTGATGTTCGATAAAAATTCTGTAGTTCAGTTCCAGTGCTGGGAAAATTACATCACCGTCAAGTTAACTAGTGCCATTATCAGCTTATGCCTAATTTTGTCTTTTTGATAATGTTGAGACACTGATGTTTATCATCAACCATTGATTACATCTTATCTTTGGTTTGGGTCATATTTTCCGGAATCGAAAATAAAACAAAATATCCAGAGAAAATTAGTTTCGCTGACAGATTCCCCGATTCCAATTGTTTTACAATAGGATTTATTACTAAAAAGGTCAGTAGCATGCACATTCCACGACCGGTTTCATGCGGTTTGCACTCATCGGGTAAGGACAGTAAGATCAGGATCTGCATGCGCTTGAAACAGCGAAGGAATGGTAAAGAAGGAGCGCTTGTATGCCAATGTTGGATAAGCCTCGTACGACCAACCTCTTCAATCAGGTGTCCAAACATAAGTTTAATGGGGTTAAACCCATAACCATGAAACAAAATAGTCATTTGCATGCATATTTCGCATGAATATTTTGGTCAAGCACGTTAATGTTTATCCACTGTTGCAGCAGCTGCGGATTACCTACGTTTCAGATAAAAAAATCTGCAGTTGATAATATTTTCAACCGACATTGATGCATTTTTGGAACACTAATTAGAATGTCAATCTTTTCCATCTTTACTCACAGGAAACTCGAATCTCTATGGTCTCACTTAATGGGTCGCGGTGTGAACGTATCCACTCTTTGGATGCGTTTAAGAGAAATTGTCTTCAAAACGTTGGCCTCCGTCGCCAGTCAAATATCCGTCGCGGTTGAACATAATTGCAAGAATCGTGCGTCCGTTCATGAGTTGTTTGGATTCGATATTTTACTCGATGAAAACGTGAAGCCATGGTTGTTGGAAGTAAACGTGTCACCGAGGTAAGCTGGAAAACGGATAACCTGAAATGCGCGTTTCAGAGATAATCCATAATGAGGGAAAATAGACCTTCTGTAATATAATTTGTCAACCGAGTAGAATATTCCACAATTGGTGTACCAATTTTCAATACATCTTAAATAAAAATCAATCTTTTATCCGAGAGCTCAATAATCACCAAGGCGAAATCTCATTGTTTAAATGCTGAAGGCCACTAAAACGGATTTCAAGCGTTGGACATATTTCGATGTCGTTCACTTCGTAAACAATTATTTTTCAGCAGTTATTAATTCGATCATCCACAGAGGACAATTTTCATCGGCCATGATAGACTTTGAGTAAAATTACCAATATGTTTCTGCTGTAGAGCATTATTTTAAATGTTTTGTCACTGTTTGATTTCGTGAATCACATTTATGTTATTGTTGGCCACCTTCGGTCGATGTCGACCATGGATGTACATCACAATCGCATGAATGTGCATGTTCTACAGCTTTTAGAATGACACAACAGTCCGATTCTGGAGGAACAATCTCTCCCGTAGCGCTGGCAACGATAATCAGAACTCGGTTGTATTGCACCAGTTGCACGCCGGCGGCGTGACTTGCGTTCAGCAGTTAAGAGCTGTATCTGCTCCTTCCCAGCTTGCAGACGACGCTTCACACAATGCCTCAAATGTGAACGGTCAAGTGCAAGTTCTTACCAAGTCGCCGGTTCAATGCCAAGAGCTTTCATATCTCTTTTGTAAACGTCTTTGTACCGCAAGTGCGCTGTGCCGAATGGCAGACCGCTTCGGCGGTACAAATACAAACCAACGAAACACTTATGTAAAGAATAAATATTTTAGTTGTACCAAAGTAACCTTCATTAGAAGACGGTGCGATGTGTTAACCAACTAAATTATAAGCATTCAATCAGGTTGTTCATTTTCATCGACTTCAGTGCTTGTGAAGAAGACGACTTACAATAATAAGCGATTGGAAAATTTTCGAGTTGCTCAACGCCATACCGCTGTAGACTAACGATTAAATTGTTCATTGACGCGTAACTTCTGTTTTTTTTCATTTCACGTCAGTCTTCATACAAACACGAAACTGGATGACGATGTGAAATCCCAGGTGATAACAGACATGTTCAACATAGCCGGATTTCGTCTTCCACCCAAACGCCCGCAGTCGCAACGCCTAAGTCGACGTAGCAAAACGTCAGCCAATCCGAAAACCTCCAAATCTCCGATGGATGACTTATCCGATACACTATCGCATCATAGTTCAATTAAAAGTGCGAGCTCGACAAGTGGCGGGTCAATGCGCACCTGTAAATCTTCAAATCAAATCAATACAGACGAGCGAAGTGGCTCACGGAATTGTGGGTCAAGCTTAAACGCAATTTGTAATGACTACGGGATAAACCCTCATTATCCTATTTCAGAAAGTCGGTTATGTGAAACTGGGCTTTCTGCGAATGAGAGGAACAAGCATTTGCATTTCCAAAGATTGACCAACCTAAATGGATTGGTGAGTATGTGATTTCTCTGTAAACATTACAGATTGTATTAATACTATTTAATCTATATTGTGACAAGATCCTGAGAATAAATAAAATTATACCCAGTGCTTAAGCTCACGTAACAAAAATGTCGGTGATCTTAAAATCCAAATCTATATGAAAATACTCATTGTAATAGATAATCATTTAATCACAGAAACCGGGCGAATCCGTTGATGAATTTCAAGCCATCCTCGATCATCTGACACCCGATGATGTTCGAACTTTGACCGCATTCATCGATGAGCGATATCGTGCAGCATTGGGCAACTTTGAGCCGATTTTCCCGCTTGGTCATCGTGACGGATTGCAATTTCTCACGTTCCTCGAAGGTTGTAACGGATCGAGTATGGTGTGCATGGGTTCTCGTTCTCGTTCCGTACGATACTACGACCTGCTTTTGTTTACTTTCTTGACCTTTTACGGTCGGAATGACTGTCACGCTCCGACGTTTTATCCAAGCAAGGTTTTAGATGCAGCGACCGCATCGCAGATGCCAGATTATCACGTGCTCACCAATGGTCGGCTCTCCCAACTGGCAATGGAGCGAGCATCTAAACTAACTGGAGTTAACGCAGAAGGCCTTTTACGACTGAGTCAACTATGTGAACAGTAAGTTCTTAAACGAAAAAAATGTTTTTCTTCTTCTTAATTGCGTTAAAATTCACTCCCGGCAGTTTTCATGGTAAAACTAACAACATTTTCTCGAAAACGACTAAGCACACATATCGAACAGTTAGTTTTAAACTGAAGGCCACGGCTAGCAGAATGTAGTGAAACCTAAAGAATCGTTTGAGTAACGGTAGTGAACTTTTACTCAGGATTCAGAACCAAGTAAATTATCCAAACATTTTTGAGTGCTGGTACTATCAGCTAATCCCTTATGCGGTTTTGCTGGTTGAGCGAGTCATTCTAAATATTTTCGTTGTATCGTGTTTGTTTGTTGTCTTAGTTTCATCTAAAAATAAACATGTATCTAGCGATCAATTATCAATTTTTTTGTTGCAGCGTATACTTTTTATCTAATTTTACACAACTCACATTATTGTGCTTCATCCATGAACATTTCTTGAGTTGAATTTCATCGAATGACTAGATTATTTATTTAATTCAGCGTACCTTAGTATTTCCAATGTATTGAACAGATAATATGTCAGATAATTTTGGGGGATGTGAGCAACACATCACTTTGGTCATCCATAAACGCCTTGAGTGCTTGACCACAAATCACAATGTGATTGTGTGTTTGAACATCGTCATTCGTTGTACGAACCCTATGCAACAGTGGCATTCAAGTATAACCTTGTCAGATATATGTGTGATAAAATGAACGTGCCGCTCTCGATTTAGGATATTTTATTACCGCCAAATACGTTCAAATTTTTTTAACTGATTGATTTATTATTTTCATTGCATTCAGTGGTTTTCACTTATTCGAAAGTAAAACGTCAGATCGTCCACTGACATCGATTCAAAAAACGGAGTCCAAGAGTCCTATGTTGTCGTGCACAAGCGTTATGTCCAGTAAGGAAACGAGACGTAGCACACCAAGTTTTCCTCCGAAAATACGCTATTCAAGTGGGAAACGTTTTCTCGGGGGTGATGATATACTCAGAGCACCTTCCTGCACTCCGGAGGATGACAATGCTTCAGATAATTCGATGGATATCAAAGCTGCCTCGGGGGATGAAACATCATATTGTCGTTCATCGTTAGCAACACTAGTTCACGCTTCCAAATTCTTCGCAAACCCAGGCCGGAATGATGAGTTTGCTCAACTTCGATCATTTGGGTTAGTCAAAGATTCGAACCCCGTGAGCAGGCCCACGTCTCGCTACTTAACTTTACCACTGGATTCGATCAAACAAAAACGAAAACCCAAACCTGTTCGTGTTAAAAACACTGAGTACCCCTA
This sequence comes from Atriophallophorus winterbourni, assembly GCA_013407085.1. Classification (NCBI taxonomy): domain Eukaryota; kingdom Metazoa; phylum Platyhelminthes; class Trematoda; order Plagiorchiida; family Microphallidae; genus Atriophallophorus; species Atriophallophorus winterbourni. The sequence continues at coordinate 146,898 of JACCGJ010004554.1, forward strand.
CAGTACTTTTTGTCGCGAAACTTGAAGACTCTCCGAATCTATGCCAACACAACAACAGAAAACATTCTACTGGATCGATTGAACGAATTCCAAGGTAACTGACTCCAATGATGTTCATACTATTGTACATTCATAAAGAAAGCTGCGTGGAAGCTCGTCAGCTAGACACATCTAATTCCCTTTTTTGAAATAACCTATTTTATAGGACTACGCGTGGATATAAAGCCTGCTTCCCACGCAAATTTGCTAGATCAAGTACATGTATTTTCGCATAATCGAAGAAATGTCCTTAATCAGAAATTCTTTCATACCTGATTATAAAATAGGCGCTGTCAGCTTTATTACAAATTACGCATAGATCTTACAATTTCAATAGCAGGATGCTGTAACATTTATCCTAAACAAAGTAATGCTTTTTAATGGCATCACATTTGAAATTATCGAAAGTGCGTACCATTTAACGAGTGCTGCGCTTGAAATATCCTTTGTTAACATAGAAATATTTTGAAAATTGTTGAAAACAATGACGTTGACGTTGACCCAAATATAAAACGCGAGATGAAAACATTTCGTTACTTACGTCCCCGTTTGAAGGCCGTGTCCAAGTGCTACGGTGAGGCATCATATGTATCCATTTAATCCTTTTAGATAGAAGTATTGAATTTGGCATTATCAAATTTGTATGAAGTCAGCTTATGGGTTCTCGTTGTGTCGTATTCAATTTTCCATATGAAGGTTTCCAGTCTGATTTAAATAATTCAATTAATGGTTATCGTTCCAGTGTATTAAAATCTTTTACTGCGAAACATTGGCATAGTAGTTTGTCATTCGTTGAAGGTGATTTCGAACATTATTCTAGCAAAGTGCAAATCTGTTCACACAATATTCTCGCTAATAGATAATCATGCACGTTCTTTTTTCAAATCATTCCAGAGCACGAAATCACCTATTCCAAATATCCCCGGAACAATTTTGGAAGATTCTCCACCAATTTTCCGAATTCCGAGCTTCCAGCAACATTATGTCCAAAGTTGTGTACAGATATTGCTCTCAAAAGATGAAATAAAAGAATTTAACCATCTGGATTTCTGGACAATTTATCATGCACGGCTGTGCACTCGTGCATAACTTATCTGTTGTACAGCTAACACCGTGGTATATTGACCTGCCACCGGTAGTCAGCCACATGCGAATACATGCTGCAGACTCACTACTCTTGTTCTTTTCCTTTCCCATATCTGTCTCGGCCTGGGCAATCTGACAGTTTATTAGCCCACGTGCAGTCTATGACTGTGCGGCACTTTGCCTGGATGAGGCTAGTGATTTCATACTATACATGTGTATTACGGAATGGATTTAAATGTAATCGTCATTCTTTACTATTAGAATATATTCTTCAAAATTATATGTTAAATCAAATTATTTTTATATTTATTTATTTGCTTAAATACACTTAGTGGTTAATATTATACCTATTCATGATGTCGTATTTCGAGCCCTAGTTTCGTAAAGCAGTTGCAACTAAGCCGCAACATTTGTAATTTGTATATTTTTCTAGTGTTGATGAGCGGTAAAAGATTTGCATATTTCAACACTACGACATTTCATTCTTTTGCAATATTATTACTAATGTCGCTACCAGCTTAGAGTTGTACTTGTTTGCGAATGGAATTCACATTAAAAGTTCATCTTCCGTTCCCTAGTCCTTAATAGATGGGTCGTTACTTTTTGTAGGTATGATAAACAGTCTTAGAGTCGCTACTTTCTGATTAATGCCCCAACAACAGAGTTGATTTCAAAGTTATACTTGAATGTCACTGTTACATAGGGTTCGTACAGTGAACCACGATGTTCAAACACAGAATCACAAAGCGATTTTTGGTCAAGCAATCAAGGCGCTTATGGATGACCGAAGTAATGTTGCTCACATCCCCCGAACTTACACACAACCGGGTCATCATGTGATTTTTGACGAGCAGATATTGTGCGCCGAATATTACGGTCTCCGTTCCTTTCATTCCTCCTCCTTCCAAAACGTCTCTACGTCCACACCATCGACTCACATCTTTCCAGTTCACCCACTTTTTATTCGTAACTTTTTCTACCAAAAAGTTGTTCATTTTCCGACCCACATCTTCCGAAATTTCCGCGCTCCGACGCTGCCAGACTCTGGCCGATCATGATCCCTGGTTCAGAATGGCTTCCATTGACTCGACTTGTTTCTTTTGTCGTCACCGATCTTGTTTCGTGCCCTACTGATCTGAGTCTTCCAAAAACCGCTATCTTTTCTTGGTATCGCCCATCATGTTCTGGGATACCCCAATACTTCCCATCGCTCATCCCAATATCTAACAACGTTTTTGAGTCTCTTTCGAAGGTCAGTAGAAAGACACACTGGGTGGCCGCCTATGTTGACACGCGATAAGCTATCAGGACTTCCGGTAGATAATGCTCGGCGCACATTTTCAGCTCTTCAAGGTCAGTTGAGCTGCCCCCTGGTGCGACAAGAGCAAGAAGTGAACCGAATGACCAAAAATCACATGATGACACGAACAGTGGTGACAAACGGGCGGATTTTGGCCATCTGCCTCCCATGAACTGATGACCTGAGATGTTTGCATAATTAATAAATAATGAACCAGAAGTCGACCGATAATGCGAAGCAAAGGGGAGCGTCGCGTGATGTGTGCAAACGGTTCATATATAAATAAACAGTTGTGTGATTAAAAATTAACGTATATTAGGTTCTGTCCGAAACATGTTGACTTCTCATTCACTACACTGATGCCGTGTCCAAACGAAGAACCTGTGGTGAACGGACAATTTGTCACGGTCAATATAATTTATCGATCGTATGAAGAAAGTGTGAATTGCCACGAACTTGCTGACTGGCATCCTCGACGGGACTGTTTGAATGTGGGTGTGAAGGTGCGGAGTGTATCAGTGTTGAGTGCTAATCACGAGCTTCCGATTGATATGCAGAACTCTACACTTCGACACAACACAAGAGCAACAAATATGAACTCGTAATATTTCAGGTTTCGGTTAGTTTGCATTCGAACGGTTGGACCGACAACATCGTCATGATCATGAGAAGATGTTCGACGTCAACCGCAATCTAACGATTTGCAATTCGTCAATATCGTTCAAACGAACCCTGCGTAGCGTGGGCTTGAATTTGGCACGAAATCGACTGACACATCAGATCGAAGTTACAACCGGGGCAGACATGTTGAGAATCGCCGTTGTGATTGTTTGTTTGTCTATATTAGACAAGCGTGTGTTTCATTATTTGTCTTGTGTGTAATAAACGCCTTTGGCCATTCGGCTTGTCTTGTGTTGTGTGAATCGTTGGTGAACGCAATTAACGCTGGACAGGTTGACCTCATGGGTGAATGAAGACAATCGACGGGAGAGCGTTTATCTCGGGTGGAAACGTGGTTATTGTTGGATCGATGACATGAATGTTGCATAGAGTTTTGAAAACACGTAGCTCTGGTACAGGATTGTAAGACATAGTTGTTCTCCGAGCTGATATGGTTGATTGCGGACGTTTCGTCACCAAACTAAATGACATCATCAGCGGAACTTCTTTCGAAGTGATTGGGCGACGGGCGATATTCGAATTTATTCGCTTCTCTGCGATCTCATCTAGTGTGATTGGCTGATCTTCTTGATTGTGCCATTTGTTGGTGTGTTCTCATTGGTCCGTAGATTGCATCCAATTGAATGTGTTCATTGATTGATCGTGCTGTCGAATGCCATGCTTCAAGGAACTCTCGTATATGTCGAGTTCTGCCTTGTGCGACTATCTCTGTTTCATCCCAATTGAACTCGTGTCCTTCTTGATCCATGTGCGCCGACATTACCGACTTGTGATCATGTCGTCGAGTAGCCAATTTGTGTTCGTGTATCCTTGTTTCTAATCTTCTTCCAGTCTGTCCGATATAGTTTTTGTCACAATTACAACATGGAATTCTGTACACGACGTTGTTTCTTTCTTCTTTTGCAAACGTGTCCTTGATTTTCACCAGCTGACTTCTCAGAGTAGACACCGGTTTGTGTGCGACATTGATTCCGAGCGGGCGTAATATTCTTGCCGTAATTTCTGGAATATTTTGTATATACGAGAGTGTCGCTCTTGCCGTGTTTGTATTGTTTTCGTGTGAGTGAATTGTTACGTCTTTGTTGCGAATGATGAATCCTCTTGGGTAACCGTTTTTCTGGAATAGTTTGCAATAATTGGCCAGATGTGTGCCACCTTCTGCGTTGACCTGACGCAATCAGCTTCGGCTTCTCTCCCCACCTCCCCCCACTCGCTACAATACCATGGACTACTGAAAAACCCTATTTTAATAATTACACGGAAGGTGGTGAACTATTTCATTAGTGTCGGGTTCCTCGTGATTCGATATCGATTTGGATAATTACATTCAAGTATAAATAACACGGGGCTTGCTGTAAGCACCTCATAAATCGTAAATGATTGAACTCAGGTCCACGTAAATGGGGTGATGACTGAAAATTTTCATAGAAAATGACAGTCAATGCTGCAACGAGGTCAACCAAGCTATTTAATTGCTGTTTGCAAGTTTGAGTTAAGCTACTGAAAACACTTTTACGTAACTTACACTCATATAGACGTATCCGGTCTAGATACACGCCATTTTTATTCGTGAGCTTATCGTGAGTAATGAATATGAATTGCCCACATTAACGAACATTCTAATTACAGTCGATTTCTGGCTGGCGGTCGTCATCAGGAGGATAATTTCTCGTGAAGCTTGAAAAAGTCGGAAAGTGGTAAAGAAGTAAGACTTTGAAGATGTGGTTCGCTATACAAATGTTTTTTTAACAATCGATTGAAAGTCATTGCTTCGTTTATCGTGAGTACTTCTCATCTCGTAAAGCAATATTCCACTAGCGTGTACCAAATTCTGAAATACAACAATATTTAAATATGATAATGTGTGTATATATTCATAATATAGTTCTGTTGTTTGCACATGCAGCATAACTTTAAACAGTAGAAGAATGGTAAACGAAGTTTGAAGTTGTATGCTCCTCTTGACTAAGGTTCGCTCAGAAACAGTAAATCGTTTACAACTTGAACAACAAATCCGCATTTGCTTGCGTTTCAATCAGACCCAACTACATGTGTGAGATGGCTCAGCGAATTGAACAGGACTGTCCTCTCAGCCTGATCGAACTTGGGCTCACAAGCGCGAGCCTTGTTTTCATTTGCTCCACTGTTCAAGGCATGCAAAATTGAACCAACTTTATTAATTCAACGGAAGTATTTTATAGACAGATCAGTTTAAGTTCAAGTGTTCATATAAGCTTGAATGAGTTTTATGACAGATCAGATTTGGAGATTTCTTTCCCCGTTAATAAACCAAATGTGTCCAAAACACATTTCCATATGTATCTGCATCAATGATATACTTACTCTATTAGTGCAGAATGGAAGCAATTTTAGGCTAAATATATCCAGATACTGAATAAATTGAAGTCTAACGTGCGGTTTTCTCAAAGGCATATCTGATCGTTAATAGAATTACCGATGAAGGCCTATTTTGTACTTCGATTCCTTGAAGCATGAAAAACTAAATTCATTCACAATTGGCTGTAATTATCCGGATTTAATAGACTTTTCAATAGTTCAGATGTTTCCGTGCCCTTTCGTGTCGGGTGATTAGGTTTTGTCTCGGCCAAAAGACACCGCGCGTAATCGGAGTCCAGCACTCCCGCTGAGTGTAACGCCGCAGTTAGACGCGTTCGCCGGTCAGCACACAATGCTTCGTCAGTAAAAGTGTACAATTGGTGTGGGATGCGTTCAAAATCGGTGGGATTCTCTTGATGGTTGAGCATTGCTTCCTTCTCCTTCTGGAGTGCGTCCAGACGAATATTCCAGGACTGCATGTAGGAAAATCAGGGTTATTAGTTTAAATTTAAACAAACATGCGGACATATAATGAATACACAGTAGTAGTAGACAGGAGTTTTGCAATATAAAAGTACTGATTGTTGTGTTAGAATACAAAATTTTGTTCACTTTAACATGTGATAAGTATGCAAATTCAGTGAAATTTGGGCGCTATCAAGCTTTTCAATTGGGTATTCAATCGGGTTGTGGTGTGTAGATGAAGGGATGTAGGGAACACATTATATTATTCGTTTATAAGCGCCTCGAGCGCTTAGCAAAGAATCATTTTATGAATGTGTATTCAAACATCGTGGTACTTTTTAAAACCCCTATTTGATATTGGCATTCAAGTAATCTTTGTTTATGATTTCACCGCTGATTCAAGGCTGACGGAAATTGATCTTACTTTCACCACCTGATAATGCCAGATAGCCACAAACGGGTTGCATGAGGAAAAGTAAGCACCAAAATTTATAGGCAGAATCAAGTTTTATGTGAAGCGAAGTATAAATTACTCGGAGAACATCGAGTATGTCTGCTGTGTGATTGAGGGCATCTAATGAACTCGCGTCAATATCATTATTGATCTTCAACGAATAGGATTCACTTACATACATAAATCAAAATTTGTTTAACTTGGACCAATCCTTGAGGATACTGTACGGCCAGATGATGAAACTTGCGCTATAAAGAAGAACAAGCTGGCAAGTATCCTTCACAACTGCAAACAAACTTTGATAAACATATTCATCATTCAAACAACCAAATCTATGCGTAATTATCCGTGTTTTTCGCATAGGGTCTTTGTTAAAAAATGTGAGAAGCATGGTGAATCAAAATATTCTTATTCTTAATATTATTTGCTGAGCAAGTATCTTTAAATATGTGCCTGTAATTAGTTACTCAACATAAGTCCTCTCCGTTTTTATTCAGTAAACATCGAACGTAGATCAGTTCAGTGAAAGAAGACCGGAATTAAATATAACTTGCAGTTTTTGTCCAAATACAATGCATATCATCAAAATCAAGTAACATCTACAAATCGAATCATTAGACTCATAATTTAGCATTTATTCATATCATCACATACCTTAGTGTAGGACATGATCCTTGCTTGGTCTGAGTTCACAATGGGACGCACCTAGACAATTTTGAAAGCAACCCAGTAGATTATCATAGTTAAACAATCTCTGCTGAATAGAAGAATATTCTGTAGATAAATTAGCTAGTTTAGAAATGTTTTTCTTAAAAATCGGTGAAGATTTTGATGAATTAATCAGGGTTGTTATGTTATTTCATTCATTCTAAAGTATAGTTTCGTGCCTATTAATTTAAAAATAGGTTCCAATAATTCATTGAATTTGTTCATGTTTGTGGAATATTTCTTTAATAAAAATAAAATTTTGGCAACTCAAATCATGAAAGAAAACAGGCAGTTATTTTATTATTCCGTCACATGAATATCTCGTACACGCACACACAATCTAACTGCTTCCTCTAACACAACACTCATTAAGAAGCGTTTTCACAAATTTTAGTCACACTACGTTCGAAGCAGTGAATCGAATAGTATATTATATATGGAATGCGTTACGTTAAAAAAAATTGCATTCACCCTGAGTTGAATAAGATTGAGCAATCACCCTCATACGAAAATTTAAAAAAATCTAAAGAAAATTTGTAGCTGAAGCATCGCATGTTCATTATTTGGTGTTTACCTGGGCTTGCCTGTTACAAAGTGTAGCGCAAACAGACGATTGATGCTTTATTCGTGTGATCATCTTCAAACATTCTGCATTGTACCAATAAAGCAGACAGATGCTTAACTGTAATACAGAATTGGGGTACAAACGCAGGAGAAATGGGTTAAGTAACAAAGTAAATACAGCTCAACACTGCATGCCACTTGAAAATATTGCAACATAAAATTTAAATTAATATAATATTCAAACTGTCTTCACGTGAAATCGAAGATATTTGTTTCAGCTCTCGGACACTATGACTCACAGTTTCACAAATTGCTTGTAAGTGTCTTTCTCGCTGTTCCTTCAATCTCACGAGGCGTTGTTCTTCTGCCTGTTTTTTATTTTGAATCAAGTTGAGGCGCTGTTTTTCAGCTTGTAACAGTCGTTCCGAGTCAATTCGCGATTGTTTCAATTGTATCTCGCGTAACTTTTTCAATCGTTCCGCTTCGAGGCTAAGCTTCTCTTCGTGTAACTTTTGCTTCGATTGTTTATAAGATGCAACCTTAAAAATAAAATAGTATAAATTTTATTATGCCAGGGTATTTGCCATTCTTCTTCAAATATTATATTGCAACAGAATAAAACATTTGTAAATGCAATGACATCCGATAAACGAGATGTTGGTTTCATATTGGAGAGCATACTGAAAAACATAAGAACTTAATACGGTGTCCGAAAGTGTATTTATGCTCACAAGTATGTTTGATACACTGAAAAGAAATTCATAGACTTTTATATCGCAACCCTTATTTATTTGTTCACTATGATGACAGCCATACCAGTCTTTCTGAAATTAAGCAGGTCCACTTGTTCTAATGTGGGATCACATCGCTATTTTTAATGTCATGTATGGTTCCCGCCTGCCCAGATTAGAGTTTGGTCTCATTTATATTGATCAGAGTCCCAAGATTAATATCGTAACTCGAGCTCGTCGTTAATTCTCTATGAGTTGTTTCTTCGGTGGTGGTCTAATATTGATCCAATAATAAATATAAATAATAAATATTGCAGAAGCCTACTTGGCGAACAAAATTCGTCCATTCATTACACCTAATCTATAATGGCTTAATGTTTGCATAAACAACGATCTCATCTCAAATGCAGCTAATTCTGATAATAAAAGTTCAGCTTTGTCTTCCATTTTCACCTTTTGATTATGTGCGGATACTGATTGTGCTACTGTTACCAGAGTAGGGTGCTCAAACAACGAAATATCTGTCGTAGTGTGTGTATTATGGAAAACCCTTCAATGTTGAGGCGTTGCGTTTCGCCTCTCTCATAAGTGATTACGTATTTATGTGAAAAAGCAATTTGGTTTGGCCGAACTTATCTAACAATGGATACGCAGTTTAAGCTTTGAATGTTATTTCTTCAGTGCTTTGAGCTACGTGGCTTTCAAACTTACCGTCCATACGAAATGGATGCAAAACGTCTGTGGGATGTGCGGTAATTTTGGGCAATTACGGATATATTGTTGAAGCCCATACATTTAGTCACACGGACATGGACATGTGCCTAATATCATTCAACTGGCTTCGAAGTTCTAGCTTTTGTTTACTTTTTCTTCACTGTCTCCTTGTGCATGGAGCTTGATCTGTATGTACCTACTTAATGAGTACAAACCCAGTAGTTGAGAAAGAGGAATATTTCGTATATTTTGATCAAATTCAACATCGAAATAATTGAATAAACGATAATCTCAGAATGATTTTTTAATATATAGAAACAATTACGAATTGTGAAAAGCAACTTTTTGGATAATTTTAAAAATATTAGCTACTACACCAAATGTTGAAAGGCTTTTCATGTTTTTTGTTCTTAATTCCTGTTTCAACTGTATTAGAAGCGCACAATGGATAATATTATTAAATCTAAATAATTTAGGCAATGAAATAATATTTAGTTGATGACAGACCTTTGAAGTTTGGCTTTAACAAATTCACGCTATTGTGATAATAATTGGTTTGATATGACTCATCTAATAATAAGTGATACAAAGTGATCTGTTGCTCACATCTTCCGAAATTACACAAGTATAAATAAGTGATACACTTGCTAATATTCGCTTTACTCTCCAAAACGATATACTGAAAGACCAACGAGAGTCGTACCTTTTCTTTGATTGACTGACGCTCAGCGTGCTTCCGTGAAGCCTCCGCAGCTTTTTTCGATTCCTCTTTTTCTCTCTGTTTAGCTTCCTCTTGTTCCTCCAATTCTAACAGTTCCAACTTTTGTTTACGCCATTGGACCACCTTAAAAGAAAGGAAAAGCAAATTTAAATCACACTCGTTCATCGAAATGATGTTAAATTTTTATAAATTGCCAACTGGGCAATTCACAAAGCCACCAAATATTTAGAACCAGATCACGAATCGTAAATCGTTAATTTGCTCTATGATTTTGGGCGTCATTAAAAAGTATTTTGCTATTGAAAAACAACAGAACGTTGAAGTTGCTATCCCCTGGATCGCCAATTGCAACTTTTAATTGAGTGTCTAGGGTGAGATATAAATGGCTTTGAATTTGTGTGATAAAAGTGAGCACGTACCAATAGAATTCCGAGAATTAATTGTCCGTCTCACAAATATTGTGCGCTGACAGAACCTGATAGAAATAAATATTTGATTGCGATACTCTTACTCAATTTCCGTTGGATCAACACACACATTTTAATCATGGATAGCACATCATTTTGTTTATATTTTTGTGTAGCTTTTGATTTCCACAAGAGCAATGGTTAACAGTGTATCTGCAATGTATATTAATTTTCCTCGCAGTGAAACGGAATATTCTGCACATTGTTCAGGCATGAATGCCACCGCTTCCGAACAAGATTATATTCTCATGAATAGGGCTTTGTTAGGTGTTTAATATCTCTGAGCACAGAAAGCGAATGAAAATTTCTATAAAAATGTAAGCCGGAACGTTCTCAGTTTTTTAATAATCGTATCAAAACGGGTTTCCGGTTCTTCAAATCAAAACATTCGAATAACTGTGATTATTTTTTGATTTAAGTGTAAATTCTTCACATCTGTATAGCATTTCAAGTTCGTTTATCAATCTTAGGTTGTTCTAAATTACAGGAATGAGATATGATTAATAATGTGTTACAAAAATTCATGTTTTATGCATAAACGGTTCGAGCGCCAATATCAAACTACTTGTCTGACATAGAGGAAGTTTAATATCAACCAGCCCACAACTGTTTCCTCAACCAATAGTTGACTATCCTTTGCTTAATTAATTATATGTTATTTTCGATGGGCAAACAGTCTGTCTGACTGGGGTTTAAATAATCAGACTCTTTCAGATAAAACAGATTTGTTTTCTAAACTAGCTGCGAACTTGTGAGTCAATGATGGATAAGGCTGGCATGACCAATTGTGCAAATGGAATGTACCCCATACATATCTGGATGATCGTTTTGTCCATACCAGTTACGTGCAAACTGCAGAAAATAGGTCAAGATTCAAGATTCAATAATTTATGGTATAAAAAGCTCGTAGCTGTACAACACCACGGGATATTCGTATAAGGACAATAAATATACGTATACAAAATAAACTGTGGCATTAGGAAGATCGACAGTTTTTTGTAATTACCGTATAGGGAAAAATATATTCGGGTTTGTTAACGATCATGTTTATATAGACGGATGTAGGTGATGAATTACTGGATTATCCTTTCACTAGAAGATTGTACAACATCTGGCGGTAGGGAGTTCCGTGAGAAACAAACGCGCATCGAATAGAAGTACCGCCGGCAGTTCCGGTGAGAATGTGGAATATCGAATGCCAGTGGGTGAGTACGTGTGGCAAGGCTTGACCGGAGGCGAAATAGATGCCTCAGAGGGTGCATCTTTGAGTTCATTATTTTATAAGTTAGGATTTGATAAAATCGAAACCGTCTGCGAGGCAGTGTATTCAAATTAAGATGAACCATTCGATCTTTATATAGTAGGTTGCGGAGATAGCCAACCATTTTAGTTGCTCTGTGATAAATCCTCTCGAGCAGCTAGATGTCATTTCGTGATATGTTTGATGGAGATGCATGCAAATGTTTACTTTTGATTCAAGATTCGAATTCTTTGAGTAAATTGAAGAAAACCTTAGAGAAATTGACAACAGAATCAATGAGTTTGATCGAAGCATGTCTTCATGTGATGGGATCTAGAACAGTGTTGAATTACTTTTACCAAGAAAACTTTTTATGACAGTGAGAATATTGTCAATCTCATGTTATACACATACTATCAACTATCACTGGATCCTCTTAATCATCACGCAAAAGAATACAAAAAGGATCTTGACGCGTTGAAACTATGAAGCAAACTGAAAATGTTGAATACAGAACCGTTCCATAATATTTACCAGTATAGCGAATAGATTTCTTGCGCGAAACCCATAAATAACATCCGTTTTTATTGCGTTTTTTTATCTTTAATATGCTGGTATATTATTTGAGATTTGAAAGCTACGTGCATCGTGGTTGTATCAAAGTAACACACGTTTACAGAATTTAAAGGAGTATATAAATATTTCATGTGATTAGAAACGAAACAGTTCGAAACCATTTTTCATGTTAACTGTGTAGTTAGTGTCGTTTAAATGAATTTTGACAACAATCGGATCAAGAAGATATTTGATAATAACCAACTGCTGCCCGGAAAGATTCGCCAGCCTAACGGTCATAACAGAACGATGAACATTTTCAATTAGCACTACCTGGATTCGTGGCCTATATCAACGTTATTCATCGGACAATTCAACACAACTGATTATTTGGGACCAAAACCTGCTCATACAAAATCATCTGCAAGATATGGACGCAGTTTATTGTGGGAGTTTTGTCAAACTGATTAATCAACAATCAAAGGATAATTTTTATCTCGCCAATATATGTTTACTATGGTCTTTGTGAGGAGTATCGGAATTCGTCAGTAAGAATTCAAGCAATATGTTTTCAAAGTGATTCATAGCAAGAGTGAGATACTTGATTGAAATTAGTGCACATCAAGGTCAAGACAACGTTTAACCTAATCGAATTGTTGTACCCGTGAAACCGTCAAAACTTTGTCTATTGTGTCATATAAATGGATAATAGAAAGACCAGAATCGAATAGAAAATTTTCATCAAATGAAAGGTCTGACAGTTTTTGTATCAGCGATTCAGCATTCGCGAACCTGTGCTGAAAACCTGCCATAATTTTTAACTTAATAACGTGGATTCACTATGGTGTAGTACACATGAAACGACTGTATGCTTAGAAGATTTAAACGATCAAATTTTGAAGGCAGGTAGAGAATAGCTAGACGAAGCACAAACATCAACGATAAGGCACTGTGAACCGCTGCGGGAAACTATCTTCCTGGTAGATTTATGTTTAATATAGATACATTCTTTTGAAAATAGCTTACTCACATTATTTATTGTGAGAACTTAAACCACATTGCTAAATGACCGGGTCCACTTTCACTCGTATAAAATGAAATTGGCTTACATACGTGAGTCCGTAGGCAACTGAGCAACTTAGAAACATTGTCCCTGCCCAGGTGAAATTATAATTTAGACATTATGAGTCTGTTTAACAATAATGTAGTGAACGAAGCTTTAGCCATTGTCTAACCATGATTCACTCTAAAAATAAGAGTAAGCAGAGCTAACATTATTTGATCTTACTTATCCCTATCAACCTATGAATGCAGTAAGACGCACGAGTTAAAACGTTTTCTCATTAAAAGCAATCCTTTGCTTCGAAATGAGTGCACTCATCAAGTAAAACCAGAAAATGTATCATATATGTGATTTGAAACAGTGGAAAAAGGTAGAAAATTCGGTACAATCAGCCTGTACATCCAAACGAAAACTTGATACAAAATGAATGCGCATTCGGTACTGTTTACTTCACACATTATGAATTTAGTGATCTTTTTGTATAGTATTCCATCATTTGGTCGACAAGTTGGTATACGTTCGGAAAGATTTCATAGATGATAGCTTACTTTATCCATGAATAAACATTACTAGCACCCAATGTTCACATCCCCTATATAGTTTCACATGACGAGACAGTAAATTTGAGTTAAAAATCACTTCCTCGTCCCCCGTCTTAATCAGCGGTGTTTGTATGATGTCGACGTAATCTCCATTCCTCTGCTGAGAGCAAAATCGGCTCATCCAGAGTTACACCAACGAGGGGTGCGAGATTCTTTTGCAATTTTGTCTTGTTTTGAGTGTCGTCATTCTCTGTTGATTCGTTAGCAATTTTTGGCCTATTCTGTGTTCATGCAGTGGTGATTTCTCTTGTCTTTTTATAAGGGTTGAGAGAGCATATTGAACTATTTTAGATGTGCGGGGCATTAAGAATGATGAGAACCACTGTGCTTATCTAAGACTAGAAAATGACAGCGTAAGCACATGTAACTTCTTGCAACATCGTGTGGTAAATACTTGCAGCTTTCATAACTCGTTGAGAACGTATACCGGCCAAAAGTGTGGCTTACCTAATGGTTAAGTTCCTGATTCTGGTGTGTAAGTGCGGGGTGTGTGAACAAAACTTTACTTTGGTCATCCAAATGTGTCTTGAGTGCTCGACCAGGAATCACTATAATATTCTGCGCTTAAACATCGTGCTTCGTTTTTTGGACCCCATCAAACAGCCGCTTCAATGTCTAACTGCGTTCACCACAATCCCTTTGTTCAAAGATTCACTGAACCTAATCTAACTGTCTCCACCTGATTACAAAAATCAGCCAGAAACCGGTAGTAGTGTGTAAATGTAGGGGTTGTTAGCAACACCTCACTTTCTGATTTTGACTTTTCATAACTTAGACCTTAAGTAATATGAATGCTTCTTACATTCTATAGACATGAAAATGCCAACGTTAGCAAAATGTACAGAACATACTATTTAGGTCAGTTTCAGAGAATAAACAAACAAATCAGTTTAATAGGTAATGAGGTTTAGACGCACTTATTTGTGTCCAGATGTTTTTAAGATGTTTGGGTCAATACCGGAATCGATGAATGGCACTTTACACTTACTTACCTGTTTCCTTAACAGAATGCAAATTTCTTGTTGGATTTCTTTCTGCCGATTCTCCAAACGCCGCAACTCCAAAGTGTCTGAAGCTTCAATCAATAGTGAACGGATCCTTGTGCTCATTTCTCTCCTGGCCGTGGCCCATGTTCTTTTGATCGTTTGAGCACGATCTTTAAGTTGCTTTTGTCGTATTATAACGTCTAACGATCGTTCCTTCAAGGAAAAATGATTTCGAGGTCAAGAAAATTAAACAATAGCCTGTTGCATGAAGCAGGCTCAATTACTTGGGTTTGTATGAAAGAAGTCTTGAAGCAAAACTATTCGATTCTACACGCACTTGGTTGGTTCAGTGGTGGCAAGTAAATTTCGAAGCTACAGTAAATTCGGAGCTTTCAGAATCTTTAAAATCTATAAATGACAGTTTGGTCATCGATCGTATACCGTAACATGGATTGTGCTAACAATTCTTTATAGAATAGCAATACACACAGATTATCCTTGTTACATGGAGTATTTTGAGACGTTGAAACAAATCTTAAAAACACAAATCTCTCGGCATTAGATGTACGCGGGTTTACAAGTTTTTGAGTAGAAAAAGACATTCTATAGGCAAAAATATCATGTAAATTGAGGCATTTTAACATTTACTTTGCAAGCCTCGATTTCAAAGCTCGTTACTCTCGACTAAGTTACGATTCTCGCCAATGCTAACCACCGTCACCTACGAATCGCACGACACGAACATACGAATTCAAGCGCCAAGCTGTTTTACACAAATGAAAAGGGATGGAGCAAAAGCAAGTCTTCTAGGCAATAAAACTCGAAAATTTGGAGGATATCCTGGTGTAGCAAGTGGGGGGCAGAGAAAAGCCAAAAATCAATGCGCTATGTCATTTGTTACATTTCAATCCAACAATAACCACGTGTTGCACGCACGCAGCTCGATAGTGTCTCCGTTCATCCTTGAGGTCAACATGTACAACGCTAATCCCGTTTACCCACGAATCCAACAACACAAGAGAAAAGCCGATTGGTCAAACGCGTTTATTACTCACAAGACCAAAAGTGAAACACAAAGTTATACTTGTATGCCACTGTTACATAGGGTTAGTTTGAATTTAGTACAACGAACCACGATGTTCAAACACAGAATCACAAAGTGATTCTTGGTCAAGCACTCAATGCGCTTATGGATAACCAAAGTAATGTGTTGCTCACAGGAGTGAACAGGTTGGTCGTACCAACCTTACCGAACAGTGGCATACAAGCGCAACTTGTTTCCCATTCTTCAACTGTGTCAAGCGCATGTGGATCCTGACCATACTGTCCCTACCTGATGAGTGTAAACAGCACGAAACCGGTCGTGGGGTGGGTGTGATGGAGACGCATGCAAATGAGCTCTTTGGATTGAACAGGTTGGTCGTACCAACCTTACCCAGCGGTGGCATACAAGCGCAACTTGCTTACCATTCTTCCACTGTTTCAAGCACATGCAGATCCTACTGTCCCTACCTGATGAGTGTAAACAGCACCAAACCGGTCGTGGGGTGTGTGTGTAATAGAGATGCATGCAAATGAGCTTTTTTAGTGGTGTGTAAGGGATGTGGATGTGAGGTGGTGTGTAAGGTATGGGGATGTGAGCAACACATTACAATGAAACACACGCTTATCTTACATAGACAAACGAACAATCACAACGGCGGTTTTCAACATGCCAGTCCCGGTTGTCACTTCGATCTGGTTCGTCAGTCGATTTCGTGCCAACCGGTACACTTCAAGCTCTCGCCACACAGGGATCGTTTAACCGAAATTGACTGATTGCAGATCGTTAGGTTGCGGCTAACGTCGAACAACTTCTCATGATCATGACGATGTTGTCAATGCAATCAACCCGAAACCCGAAATATTACGAGTTCACAATTGAGCCGTCGAACGTTTCGTCTTGCTCTTGTGTTGTGTCGCCAGGTAGAGTTCTGCATATCATTCGCTAATACACACAGCACCTTCACACTCACCTTCAAACAGTCCTGTCAAGGATGCCAGGCAGCTTGTTCGTGGCAATTCACACTTTCTTCATACGATCGATAAATGATATTGACCATTACAAATTGTCCGTTCACCACAGGTACTTCGTTTGGACACCGCATCAGTGTAGTGAATGAGGAGTCAACATATTTCGGACAGAACCTATTTTACGTTAATTTTTAATCACACAACTGTTTATTTATATATGAACGGTTTGCACACATCACGTGACGTTCCCCTTTGCGTCGCATTATCGGTCGACTTCTTGTTCATTAATCATTCATTATGCAAACATCTCAGGTCATCAGTTCATGGGAGGCAGATGGCCAAAATCCGGCCTTCTGTCACCACTTTTCGGGTCATCATGTGATTTTTAGCCATTCGGTTCACTTCTTGTTCTTATCGCACCATGGGGCAGCTCGACTGACCTTGACGAGCTGAAAATGTGTGCCGACTATTATCTACCGGAAGTCTTGATGGAGTGTGTGTCTTTGAACTGATCTTCGAGAGAGACCCAAAACGCTGTTAGATTTTGGGATGAGCGATGGGAAGGATTGGGATATACCAGAACATGATGGACGAGACCACGAAAAGATAGCGGTGTGGAAGACTCATAACAGTTGTGCACAATGAAACAAGATCGGTGAGGTCAAAAGAATCAAGTCATGTCAATGGAAGCCATTCTGAATCGGAGATCTGGTGAAACTCAGGGATCATCGTCGGCCAGAGTCTGGCAGCGCCGGAGCGCGGAAATTTCGGAAGATGTGGTTCTAAGCCTTCCGCGTAATCGAGCGGAAAATGAACAACTTTTTTTGAAAAAAAGGTACAAATAAGAAGTGGGCGAACAGGTAATAAGTGAGTCGCTGGTATGGACGTAGAGTCGGTTTTGAATGAGAGAGAAATAAAAGGAACGGAGGCTGTAATAATCAGCGCACATTATCAGCTCGTCAAAAATCACATGATGACCCGAAAAGTGGTGACAAAAGGCCTGATATTGGCCATCTGTCCCCCCCATGAGCTGAGACTTTGGTATTGTTGCTACTTTGTAGGATAACGATCTCTCTGTATGCAACGATACACTGCTTCAATCCTAAGAAAAGATGATTCTACTGGCAAATGCTGAAAAGCAGTGACCCGCGCACACGCTTAACGACTAGGCACTGAATGTCATGTAGATATATATCCATTACCAGCGTCAGCCAACCTGACAGGCAACCTGACAGTATCTTAGCCCACGTGCAGTCTCTGACTTTGCGGCATTTTGCCTGGATCAGGCTTGTGCTTTCATACCATACCAACGTCAGCCGAAAGAGGCCAACAACAACAACAGTCACAAAATACACCGACTAAGCGTAATATATTTAGCTAAAAATTGAAATACTTAATTTGCAAAAACCGATTTTTGAAACTTTGGCCTGCATAATTAGAAAGACGGATTTTCATTCTGCAGTTTTAATATATGTAATTTGCTGTTAAGCGGTGACTGTGCATCCTGCTCTATCATACTGGTGAGGAAAATCTTCAAATGTAGGTTTCAAATGAGCCAATGCATCCTTTTAGGTATTACATTCAAATGTACACAACTTTTCAAAGTAAATCAAGTACGTGAACTTGCCAATTGTTCGGCTGACAGCGCGTTGAAATGAAGCTTTAAAAACTGCAGTGCTAGACGTCTTCGATTGGGTGATTGCGAATGTCGAACAAATATGTCCCAAAAATAGCTGACTTGATCGAACGTTTCTTCCGGTACGTCTGCACTGTGAGAATGGATGTAATGTGTGTGTACAGGGGAGAGTAAAACACCAAGCGTGGAATAATTAATCTTTTTGCGAATGCATCGCCTGGGCAGAAAACGATTTCCATTAAAAACTTCTATTTATTGAAGTTATTACCTAGATGGTTTAGCCGAGCATCTAAAAGCGTATTAACTATTTCGATTAACCTTTTCTGTGCGTGATCAATTAGAAACATCAGCAACATATACACCATCTTTCCAATGTACTATGAAAGCATGCGGATCCAGATAATACTCTCCCCACCTGACAAGTGCAAACATTACCAAAATGGTCGTGTTGTGTCATGGGGAAATGTATACAAATGAGGATATTCTCAAGCCCCTAGGATTCAACTTTTCTACATGTGTAAGGGCAAATGATATTCAACTGCCTGATCGTACCAGCCTTCAAGCTCAATCTTTTTTAACTTTTTCATTCATCCGAAACGCGGGATGCATTGAAGATGCCCATCAATTCATCACTAATTATAATTTTCTCTTGTCACAAAAGGATAGGCGAAAGTTGATTCAAATAATCGCTCCTGGAACTATTCGTATGTATATGGTGGCTCAATCGCCTACAAACAACTTCAGTTATTTTCCAAAATGTATTACTAATCAGAGGCTAAACATGTACTAGTAGCACAACACTTTACACATAATGTTGAAATCATTTAGGTTGATGGTGCATAAATTTGTCCTTAGATGAAATTTCATTAGATGATATTTCATTATGGTGTTTAACGAATTGGAATGATTCCAGTGAAAACGTACAGTTGATCATGAAGAGCAAGTCGCCCAAGAGATCATGTATTTGCGGCGAGTAATAGCGATTGCTGGATTTCATTTTCCTCTTATATGGAATATTCCGTAAGCCAAAATATTCCTTTCTCGAGATTGCACTGAGGAACAGTTGATAGGCTGTTTTTGATTAATTCCAGTCCAAATTGTAGAAGGTAATATTTTTCAATCCATGTCTGTTTTACCGACAACACATCACTTTTAGCAGTTATTAACTCTCATATTTTTAATGATTTAGCGATTTAATTGGTCATGTTCTCATCAAATCGTTCCTTGTGTGAGTCATGATTTATTGTGCAATTTCAATTTATTGGAATATTCTCTCACTTCAATGTGCAGATTATATTAATTATCTCAGTTTGCTGGTTCACTGAGTAAGAAAATAATTATACGCCAGCATTGTATCAAACGTGACGTTGATGGCTGTTTCTATCACTCTAAATGAAGTACAACTAACCAGGCCATTTGCAAATTTAGAAATTCTGATCGAACCTCTTCTAGCTGATTAAACAATGCCACATCCAAGCGGATGAATTCTGCCAACATGTCGGAAAGCATTTCCGAATTTGGTGCTTCCCAGCCCCACGCTTCCGTTGGAATCCCCATTTCATCCACGTTCGCAGTGAATACACCCGGAGTTGAACGAGCTGGTTTATATACGTCTAGAGTAAACTTTTATCATCCAACTTACCTCCTTGCTGGCAACATTCATTCTCTTCCATTTTGAGTTCTGCAATAAGTTTTTGCTCCGTTTGATATGTGGTCTCGATCAAGTTTCGTATCTCATCCAATGAATGAGAACCACCTCTATCAACTTCCGGTAGGCTGATCCAATTTTTAAGATCCGTTCTAAAACAAATCTATTACAAACGCGATGTCAACTTCTACCTTAAAGTGTTGAATGGTTTTAGATAGACTGAGTGGAATTCCGATTCATTAGATTCCATTTGGTTGATCCAACCATTCAGGTCGGTAATTTCGCATAGGTATTGTTTACAAGAAGCATCCAATTGTAGATCTCGTTCATCGTGACGAAGTTTACGCATTTCTAGTCTCCAAATCTCACGAACCGAAAACAGGAATTGTGAGGTTTTCAATTCTTCTCTGGCGTTTAATAGCTTGTTCATTTTTGTCTCAATTTCCGTTGATTTCTCGTGAAAACTGGCGCAGAGATTTTTCATATTTTCAACATTTAGAGGTTTTAAATGTCGGAATTTATGCCGAGGATCCATAGTGTTACTGACTTTTAGCAAAATTTTAAATCAAATAGGAACATTCCAAGAGGATTCCTGAAATTAGATATTGCTTGTATTTTTGTTGAATAATCAAATCGGTTGGGCAAATCAAACGTTTAATATCCACTCTTCCATCAGGACGAAAATCTACATGACATATGATTTCTCCTGATCAAGAGGATGGAAAGTTTTTCTTTGTTACAAAACTGCCAATTGTCGGTAACCAGAGATGATATGAGAAAAAACGGTATGCACATTATTTAACGCATGAAACCACAGATTTCCTGATAGATGGATGCTCGACTCATTCACTCAACCACTTTATCGAGCAGAATTGTCTATTAAACAAAACACCAATTTAGTGTTGTACTCACATCCTGTACACTGGCCCACGACGATCGAATTCCAGCTAATTGCATAATCAGGGGAAATAGTAAGATTGGATTAGGTACCAATTGAAACCATAGTAAAGTTGTGAATAATATTTCACTTGAAAGACACTCAAAAATAAGATTAATGCAACGAAACCGAGTGCTCAACTGCGGGATCACAAAGTGATTTCTGGTCAGGGTCACGTTTAGTTCAAACAGTGCTCTTATCACGCAAATAGAAAATACATTTGCTCGAGTGCCGTATATGAAGAAGACGACTGATTCTGCAGTTTTTTTACCTTTAGCTGTGGAAGATTTCATATAAAACGGAACAGAATTTAATTTCGCTCATTTTAGTGCATTTAGATAACATTCATATATGTTAGCAATGAGATACATAGTTTGCTGGAAGTAAACTTCAACTTTGATGAGATAAAAATGCACGTGGTTTTAAAGGACGCTTTGGTAGATATTTTACCGAATATTGAAGCTCATAGATGATCAACAAAGCCTTGTAGATTCATTGAATAATTTTTAAAACAATGGTAAAGCAAAAATTAAGTTGCGTTAAATGATATGAAACATTTGTGACTACTCATCCGTGCCAAGCCCATCGAACTATTCACAAATTTGATCACGACGGTCCATAATGGAATCACTGGACTCGAGTTTCGCTCTCATTTGAGCTCATCAGCAGTGCATATCCACCGCTACGGGGGCGGGATTCGAACCCCCGACCATCGCCATTGTAGTCCCACGACTTAACGACTTGGGCTACCGTCCACCGTTTGACCGATCGCAATTAAGCGTTTATGAACTGTTCTCCAGACTCGCACATTTGAGTAGCTTTGTTTGCCCGACCAGTTCAGAAGGAGCCAGCAATATCTATTGTGGTCGCCCAATCGAACATACAATATAAATAATTGATATCACCGGCCTCAGCTCTAACCCATATCATTTAATGTCTTCAACCGACTCTTCGGTTTATTTCTTAGAACGTATCATTTCATTCATCCATTAAGTCCTCTCCGTGCCGGGTGGCACATGAGGCGAAGACAACTTCACGCCAGTTGTTCCGAACTGTCGCTGCTTCCGTTGAGTCTTGTATTTGGGAACACTTGACACCCCGTTCGTTACTTTAATGATTGTCCACAAGAATAATTCATCTATTGTTTGAACTTGTTCAATATTCTATAATAGGCGATCAGAAGGCATTTTTAAAATAACTCCCAACCATCAAAAATGAGCAAAATTTAAGATTTTATTCAATCTATTGTTTTTCGAACTAGCAGCAGTCAATAGACATCAATGTTACCAAAGCCAATATACCATTGAGTGACATTGATGGCAAAAAGATGAGATACAGTAAGTCAGTCGATGTCTTATCGGATCGATCTTATTGCTCAAACATACATGGCCACACTGTGTCACGATAAAACAGTTTCAAGACATTAACCGTTTGATTAAATCGAACACAGCTCATAACTCAGAGATTTCGTTTCCAATAAGTTAATTAATGTAACATCATTCACTAGATGATGGTGCATTGATACGAAAAACTTCAAACTTTGGAAGAAAAGGCAATCATATATGGCCGATTTGTGAATCAAACAGATTATAGTAAAGATAAATATTAACGCGCTCACATTGACAAAATGTGAGATATTAAATTTATAAATTCTAGCGTGTTTAGGCAAGCTCTTTATGATTTAATAAAATATTATATGGCAATTCTTTGTAACCTTTCATAGATGGTATGGTATGAAAGCACAAGCCTGATCCAGGCAAAGTGCTGCACAGTCAGAGACTGCACGTGGGCTGAGATACTGTCAGGTTGCCCAGACCTAGACAGACTTTTCACGCTATATTCTTCAATCTGTATGATCTAGCAACGGATATGTCGACATTTTTCATGTACAAATAACTTCCAGTAAGATGCGACCAATTATTTTGCACAATAAAATTTCATAAGAGATTTGAAATCCATCTGTAACGATGATGATCTGGCTTGGATAAATTTATTATAACCGAACGCATTTTTAAAATCAGAATCCGTAATATTTTAGACACAACTCTCAAATATATTTTTATAAGGCCTAGGAATGAATTTTCTTCCGTTTTGATGTTAGAAGAGACATTAACATAAATCTCTTTTTCAGTGTCAGTCAATTTTATGAAAGTTACACAAAAAGTGCTACGACATTGAAAGAAAATATATACATTTCTCAGTGACCAACGATTTAGTTTGCTTGTCAGAAAAATGTGAAGCAGCCATTAAGAGTCTCGAGGTACCTATATTTTTAAGTTGCACGCAAGTCGCATCAGCTCACACCTAATAATCACCCATCTATATTTTATGTGTTTACAAGCTAGTTTGTCTGTCTGGCTTTACAAGTGTATGCACACAAGCAATCTCTTGCGGTCAGATCCCACTGTCCTAAACACACGTGCAAAACTCCACCATTAAACTTCAAAACATTACGTAAACTTCACTTAAACATTTTATTACAAGTGTAACAATATATTTATATCTTCACGAGACCCCTTAATTTGATTGTCCAATTCGTTACCTGATGGCAGACTTCTGAACATCCGAATATCTATATCATTGGATGTTTCCTGTTTTAGCCATAACGCAAGGGTCTTGAACTAAATAGCCAAATTTAAATAGCATTCGACTTAAGATTACTTAGATGATCAATGGCGATTGGAATCAAACTGTCTACACAATTGTTCAAACGTGGGAGGTCGCTTGAAACTATGCATCAAGCAGAACAACGGCAAAGAACAGAGACTAAGAGACAAAGAGACAAAAGAAGACAAAAAGTGACAAAAACAGACTAATCAGCATGGTTCCGCCGATGCGATCTTTTTTGCGTCTATTGGTCACATAGTCCGTTAATTAATTCAAATAAATTAGTATATTTCATAAGCTCCCAACATTTTGAGTAAAGTGTATGATCGATCAATGCAAATGCTGTGATTATAATCCGGTAGCCAGTATGGATTCGTTTAACCTATTTTAGGCACGGTGGTTAGGTTACAAAATATAGTCTGGCAGTTATATAGACCGAATAGCTTCTTATGAACTGAGATGAGTTAATATCAACATAGTCTAATATTTAGGTTGCTATTGAGAAGGATAAGTCAAAAACTTTCCATTACTCAGAAGACTACCGATATTTATAATGAACATCTACAGTTTATTATTTTAAAACATGCCAACTCTTGGCGTTTGAGAAAATCAACTTATGGTTAATACAAATAATATCTTTACATCGCATCAGGTGATATCGTTATTACGTGGGAGAGAAGCAGTAAGAGATTCCAACTTTTCTTATCTGCTTCTCTATATCAACATAAATACCAAAGAACTTATTTCGGAAATCATCCTTGCGGATGCCATTGCAACAGCTAACTCTTGGAATGTTGCGGAAATACTTGGTGACACTAAATGTGATCTTTACGTAAAGTTTACGTTTTACATCCATACAGTAATACGGTTCAAACTGTGGCTTTGTGAACTTAACTATTGAGTAGCAGATGCAGTCCTTTCTGACGCCAGAGGTGACCTAGGTTACGGAATTCTAATGTCATCTTAGAAGTGCGTGCCGAAATCTCGTCATTTAACGATGCAAAATTATTGATATAACTACCGAGATACGTAAAACAATCTACAGTTTTGAATGCTTGATTGTCGAGTAATAAATTGCTGTTTGCCAAGTATTAGAGGAGTTATTTTCTCTTCATCAAGAGAATTTATTTTCTTTTGTGCGTATGAATCCAAACTGAATGCATCTTAATCGAATGTGCTTTAGTTGCAGAATTTCATTGCGAAAATGTAGAAAGATTAGATACAACTGAGTATAAATTTGCTAAAGCGGCAGCAGCATCTTAATTAAAATGAGTTCATTCATAATACACTAAAGACTTTTGGATTCAATATTGATTAATTAGTATTATTTCTCTAACAAAATCCCAAGATTATTTCTCTTTTTTGTGTTCAAGTGTTATTTGTACTGTATTTTTGCTCTTATAAATTTTACACATGAAACGTTATCGCAAGAATTTTTGTCAAGCACAAACTACGATTAGCTACGCGATTTTTGCATTCATGGACACTACGATTGCGATCTTAAAGCCTAGAATTATTTTCGAAATATAAACCAAGTTCAAACTTCCTTTTTACTTTTTGTTACGGCTAAAATCAGATAAGATTGTATCAAGCGCTGATAGTTCCGTGAATGCCGCTATGGTATTTTGCAAACATTGTTAGTTTACCGCACAAAAAGAAACAAAAATAGTGAAGAGGATATCTTATGGGTAACATTCTAGAGTGACATATCTTTGGCACAGCAACAAACAACATTGAATTTCATTTAATAGGAATTTTATATCTCGGCATCATGCTTCACTTGAAAAATATCTCAAGCTCTAGGTATCGAAATGTCGCTTTTCGTTTCCAAACTTGCTTGTTGTAGTCAATGTGTTGATAAGAGCAGTTTGGTGCCTTCCATTTTTCGTTTTATTATCGAATATTTCAACAGACATCTATATCCATTTCTGCTATTAGTTTCCATTATCACCACGTGTCTCACTAGATATTTGTAGGCACGTGTTTGAATGGTTTTGTCGTATTAACCTCAATCAATCTCTGTTAAATCGGATGGCATTGCTGCACTCGAGGGACTATATTTCACTAATGAGGAGATTAGACTTCAGCTTGCAGCAACTAACCCACATAAGTCTGCAGGCCCAGACGGTATTCACCCTCAGTTTATTAGAAACTTGGCGCCCGTACTAGCTGAGAGCGTGGGTCGTCTTTTTAACGCATCGCTGGTGCATGGAGGTATTCCGAGTGATTGGAAGCTAGCCGATGTTATCCCGATACACAAAAGCGGCAGTCGTTCATCTGTCTGTAATTATAGACCGGTAAGCCTTACTGTCATTCTGTGTAAGATCTTAGAGAGGCTTATCAGAGATCGGATCTGCAGGCACTTAGTTGAGTTTAAGTTGCTGGACTCTGCTCAACATGGCTTCCTTAAAGAAAAGTCGTGCCTAACAAACCTCTTGGGCTTTCTAAACGAGGTCACCAGAAAATTGGATAAGGGCCAACAGGTTGAGGTTTTCTACTTGGACTTCTGCAAGGCTTTCGACTCAGTGAACCATAGACTGCTTGCTACCAAACTAGGCTCTATGGGTATCGCTGGTCCTCTAAGGAACTGGATAGTAGGCTTCTTAAGCAACAGGTACTTTCGTGTCAGGGTGGGTAGTACGTACTCACCGAAAGTAAGGGTTACGAGTGGAGTACCGCAGGGATCAGAACTCGGGCCGCTACTTTTTCTCATCTTCATCGATGACTTGGCAGCGGCGCTTAAGTGTCCCTGCTACATTTTTGCGGATGATGTCAAGTTCATTGGATCACCGAACGAACGTGATTTTATTGACGATATTGAAAAGGTTATCAAATGGTCTGTTACATGGGATCTACCAGTTAACTTCTCACAAGCTATCTCTTGTCGAAAGTCGGCAAGAAGCTGGCGGTAGCTGGCCCAGATGGTACACTTGTGATAACTGGGATGCCGAGAGTACGCGACTTAGGTATAGAGATTTCTGCGGACTTCAAATGGGCTGATCAATGTGCAGCAGCTGCACATCGTGCTAGGAGCGCGCTGTTTCGCCTTCGATTAGTTTTATCCTGCAGGTCCCCGGAGGTTTTCATACCGATATACAAGGCTGTCGTTAGACCTCATCTCGAGTACTGCATTCAAGCTTGGTCACCTTATCTTGAAAAGGATATTGCAAGGCTTGAGGGTGTTCAGCGCCTTGCTACTCGTATGATCGAAGGGCAATCAGTTAGATCTTATGAGCAAATACTATTAAGTTTAGGGCTTTTTTCACTGAAAAGAAGGCGGCTGCGTGGGGACCTGATAGAAACCTTCAAGATCATGGCCGGTTTTAGTACTGTTCACCCAGGTGAAATGTATGTTCTCGCACCCAATGTGGGTACTCGGGGTCACCCTCTGAAACTGGCCAAACAACATGTCAGGTCTAATGCTCGTAAGCACCTCTTCAGTGGAAGAGTAGTAAGTTACTGGAAATGCCTACCTGAAGATGTCGTGAACTTTAACTCTGTAATGTGTTTCAAGAATAGACTTGATGCCGTATGGAGCTCACTATTTCCTGCATTTTGCTCCTAATTAAATAATGATATTGTATTTACCTGGTCTTTGAAATGCACTAATGTCTTCTACCTTTGGCGAGGGGAGTTTTTGCTCTACATTCCAGGTAACCATCCTACCAGAAGAAATCTTTGAACTATTTTATTTGAAGTGGTGGGCGCTCTTTTTTGGCATACCACCGGAAGAAATCTGGACGCTCGATTGGCGACCTAGCCACTTATAGTCCTGTGCAACCTGAACCTGAACCTGAACCTGAACA